>JAXIVH010000193.1:25000-105000 GCA_036785325.1 Urophycis tenuis | reverse complement strand
TATACAACCCATTATACACTTTTAGTAATACTTTAGTAAATACTCGTTGTGGATTGTTATGTGTTATGTTATGTGTTTATTGATGTTATTTTATTTGATTTTTATTCATTAGTATGTTTATTTTTCATCTTAATTCTTTTTATTTCTACATTGGAAAATCCCCCAAGAAACCAGGCTGCGCTGGGGTACAAGGAAGTTGGGTTTAACCAATGAGCGACACGAATGTGGGTGACGTAACTGTACCTGACCAATGGAAACTACTTGCGGAAAGACAGCAAAACGAAAGTTTGGTTTTGTCAACTAAGAAAACGGACTCAACTAGCGTGAACGTTGTAAGTTTGTCGTTGTTATCGTGCGGGTTTTATAACATGTAGTTTGTATCAGCTTGTTGTGACATGTCAGTAGATGTAGGCCTATTAATCCCCTCGGCTGATGTAACATCACATTAGGCTATGCTTTTTAGAGGATTACAGACAGACAGACAGACATACTGACATACTTTATTGATCCCTGAGGGAAATTGCGTATTGATCCCTGAGGGAAATTGCGTGATTATAACTTATAACGCCAAAAGCCATCAAATAGGTTGTGAAGTTGTAGATTTTCTGAGGTTTGTCTTCGTATCCGAGGTATTTCTGCAGATATAAAGATACGAAGTCTTGTCGCTTTCAACCCACATCGCTGACGAAGAGGGTGCTGGAGTCTCTGGTCTTTCCCATGGACCTGGTCACACTATCCAACATCGACGATGAGCTGATCTCGTCAGAAGTTGCTGCCCTTTGCTTCCTGTGTCGGGATGTGCTCAATAAGAAATATCTTAAGACGGCAAGTATTTCTTTTTTTTTCGTTATTCTCAGAGCTAAATGCACAAGGCACGCATGTTTTTTTACGTTTCACGTCCGACCTCCCCCAAATGGATTCGGATTGATGTATTACGGACTATACTTGTTCCATTCAGGTAAAAAATGGGAGAGACCTGTTTACACTGCTGGACGAGAAAGATCTCCTCAGAAACTGCAACTTTCTCTGCCAACTACTCAACACAATCAAGAGAGCAGACCTTCTCAGTCGCTTGGAGGGGGATGAAACTCAGACCGACTCGAGTCCGATTTTATCAGATTACAGGTGCAAACAACTGAATGCAAAGACATTAAATATGTTACACACTTTAAATTGTTACAATAAAACGGCCCCCTGCTTCACCCTCTCTCTCTCTCTCTCTCTCTCTCTCTCTCTCTCTCTCTCTCTCTCTCTCTCTCTCTCTCTCTCTCTCTCTCTCTCTCTCTCTCTCTCTCTCTCTGTGTCTGTCTGTCAGGGTGATGCTGTACAACCTGTACGAGGACATGACTGCTCAGAACTTAAAGAAAGCAAAGTTCCTACTTGGTGATTGCGGAGTGGGCCGTGGCCAAATTGAGCTTTGCACTGTAAGCATGTGTATACATATACCTGGTGTGTGTGTGTGTGTGTGTGTGTGTGTGTGTGTGTGTGTGTGTGTGTGTGTGTGTGTGTGTGTGTGTGTGCATGTAGGAAAGAGAGAGAGTGTGAGTACGCTCAGGGAATGAAGGTTGACGGTGGTCTTCTGCTCTTGTCCTAGACGGCGCTGGACGTGTTTGCGCTCATGGAGAACAGCGGCCTGCTGTCTGAACAGCACCTGGACAGACTTCAGACCATACTAGAGCAGTGTGATTCACAGCTCGTCAAAATACTGCAGACCTACAACAATGGTACACACGCACTCACTCACTCACTCACTCACTCACTCACTCACTCACTCACTCACTCACTCACTCACTCACTCACTCACTCACTCACTCACTCACTCACTCACTCACTCACTCACTCACTCACTCACTCACTCACTCACTCACTCACTCACTCACTCACTCACTCACTCACTCACTCACTCACTCACTCACTCACTCACTCACTCACTCACTCACTCATGACAGTGTTACAGTAGAATGAGTTGAGTGACTAATGTGTTTTGTCCCGACAGGTGGATATGCATCGCAGCCTTCATGCCGCCAGTCGGTAAGGCACCAGGATAGGCCTCATGTCAGCAACCTGGTGTGTATGTGTGTGTGTGATCCGTATTGTGTGACTTGGTCCTTAGCCGGCTTGTTGAGATGGTGTTCCTGTGTTTCCCTTCACAGAGGAACAGCCCCGAGGATCAGAACCTCAGTGTCCCTGTGGCTGACATAAGACCCCAAAGTGAGTAGCCACCACTCGTGAGCATTGACAGCATGTATTTTAAGATTATTCTTCATAATGCATTGATCTACTTCAATGCAACGTTTTTGTGATCGGCTCTGGGAGTGTCCACACCTGGTCCTTAATCCGGATTATGAAAGGCCGCCGTGACAGGGCAGGTACACCTGTGAGCGTTTGAGCGTTTGACACCCCCCCCCCCCCCCCCCCCCCTCCCCCCTCCCACACCGTACCTTTTTTGGTTCACCAGGCAACACACCAGACCACAGGGCAGCCCAGAATCTCCTCTCCGACTCCGACCCCAGTGAGGAAACGTCCTCTCCCTCGCAGCAGGTAACCATGACGACACACCAAGGTCACACTCAGGGTCGCAGTGCGCCAGTGTTATTAATTGAGTCATTTGTTAATCTCGCTCTACTGTTTTGGTCTGTCTTGGCTGTTTGCAGTCAGAGCAGGACTTCTACAAGTTGAACTTTAACCCTCGGGGGACTTGCATGGTCATCAACAACGAGGCCTTCCATGGAAGCTTCCTCAGAGACCGACCGGGGACCCAAGTGGACGAGGGTAAGCCTCTTCGTGGGATGTCATTCTTATCTTATCGTTGGCACTCCCGCGTGCAGCGTAGGAATCATTGTTTTTTTCGTTTTTTTTTTTAAAGTAAAGCCTGCGTAAAGTTCACCCTTACCATTAAAATGGTTCTTATCGTTTTACACCCCCGTCCTACGCGGGGGTGTACTGTGCGTGCTATGCCCCAGACGGTCTCATGATGATGATGATACAGGTCCATCTGCCTCTCACCTGCTCAGAGTCCCTGCGAGACGTGTTTGGCAAGCTGGGCTTTCGGGTGGAAGTGCGCAACAACCTGACTGCAGGAGACATACGCAGAGAGCTGCGGGACCTGGGGAGAAGGCGTTTTGATTGGGAGGATGTCCTGGTGAGCGACCGCGTTCTTTCAGTCCGCAGCTTATCCCCGGGGGGCTCCCTGGGGTGACCCCGCTCACTGGCGTGCCTCTGCGTCTCACTGTGGAGGAGAACGGCGCTCCAACTGGGCGGCGAGTGGAGAGAGGCAGGCTGTCAACAGGCTGTTAGGCACAACAGCCTGTTATGTAGCTGGACTGTATTATTTGCTAATTTAGTAGATGCTTTTATCCAGATCCACTTCCAGGGGCATTTCTCACTGTGTGTCAGTCATGAGCAGGTAGAGGTTTGTTGCACCCTGACGGGATGCCTACAGGGTATACTACACACGTGTATAGGGTTGTAACCCAGGACCTGTCAACCGGGAGTCCAACACACTTACCGCTGAACCCTATCCCGCCGTGTGCTCCTCCGCCGCGGCCCAGGTGGTGTGCGTGCTGTCCCACGGGGAGAAGGACTGCGTGTTTGGGACCGACGGGAAGATGGTCACCCTCGGGGAGCTGCGGGCGCCCTTCACCAGTGAACGGGCCCCCACGCTGGCCGGGAAGCCCAAGCTCTTCTTCATCCAGGCCTGCCAGGGGAGCAACTACCAGCAGGGGGCGCTGCCATGCCCCCCGAGGCCCCAGGAGGAGGCGCGCCGGGAGAGCCTGAGCTTGGAGGAGGACGCGGGGCCCCTGCCGCAGGAGCGGGTGGCGCAGGAGGCCGACTTCCTGATGGGCATGGCGACGGTGGAGGACTGCAAGTCGTTCCGGCACATCTCCAAAGGGTCCATCTACATCCAGGAGCTGTGCAGGCAGCTGCTGGTGTCGGCCAAGAGGTGAGAGGTGGTGGGGGAGAGGGGGTGACGGGGGTTTGGATGCCGTTTCAAGCTATTTGAACTATTTCCTAACATGAGTAAATAAGGGATGAATCAAACGATCACATCGGCCTGGACAAGCTCAGCGTTGGTGCACTCTTTTCTCTCGCCGTGATTATTTTAGCGGTGCATGAAGTGGTGGCTTCAGAAAAAATGCTTTTGCTTGTTCCAATGATGTCTCAATAATTCAACTCATCCAAATGGTACAGGGGGATGATTGAGATTACGATCGCCGACAAAGTCCACAATTACGAGCAAAATTGATGAAATGGTTCAATTACTCAAACGGCCGCGTGAAGACCGCGCGGGCCTTGTGATCGCGTCTTCCTCCGGCTCACGTTGTTGACTCCACTGACGCGTGTGTTCTTCTTCTTTTTAATCTCCCCGCGCAGCAATGATGACATCCTCTCCACGCTGACGCGGGTCAACCGCATGGTCAGCAAGGGAGAGTATCTCCAACACAAACAGATGCCCCAGCCCAAGTACACGCTTACCAAGAAGCTGGTGCTCACGGAGATGAACACGTACGGCACGACAAAAAGGGACGGTCAGATGGGCGGACTAAGTCACACGCAATGATGCTGGAGCACCATGGGGGGCCATAAAGAAGCAAGCGATCTCAATTGCAATCCCCCCCCCCCCCCCCAATCATCGTTCTTGTTCATGTATTGATTTGGAATGTCCTCTATTCAGCTTCATTCTGAAGAGAATGCTTGAAGTGTGGTATGAGTTTGAAATTGTATGTCTTTGAAGACAATGTTCCGTAAGAGGCTTGCTTCGGAGATGGAGATGGAAAGAAGCTAGTTCCGTGATTGGTGCGACGTTGGACGAAGATGTCTCTGAATGTATTTGACCTTTGAATTGCAATGTTTAGTTTTCTCCTTTGTTATGTCAATGAAATGCTGAATAACTAAATAATGAATATTCTTAGTCACCATAACCATTCAACCTATCAAATGTTGTTATTTTTGCATTTCTGTGTGTGTGCATTATATATATATATATATATATAAAGATAGTGTAGTGTTGCTGCCTTCTTGAACACATTCGTCCTCGATAAAGTACCTATCGTATCGATCTGATAACAGCTATTGTGACCAATGAATGATCCGGATGCGACGCAATGCTTGATGGGGCTGTTGTTTTTTTGTTGACCAATGGAAAGCCAGGAAGGCGTGGACGAGATTCCACCTCCATGCAACTAGTTTTCAATCTCTTCCAGTAAGCAATTCTTTCGAGCGACAGTCGAGCTGATAATGTTCAGAAAGATGCGCTACACTGTAGTTGTTGACTGTTAGGTCACCGTGTCCGCCAGCTAAGGCAACGGAATGCATTGATGGTTTGGTTTCCGCCCGGTCGTGCTCACCCAGTCTGGGTGCGTTCTCAAAATTTGGCAGATTGCACTGCTGGGCTCCACCCTAAGTTTTCACGTTTGTTCCAGGAAATGTTGTAGTCATTCAGATCGGCTGTGATGCTCACTAGGTGCGGCCTGGTGGTTTAGTTGAGGGTTGCAGCTTGGAAGTTACGTGTTTTTTTTTCATCAAAACGATATCTGCCAAGTGAATGGCATTGCGAGGCGTGGCAAGACATTGAGATTCCTAATACTTTCTCAGTATCCGTAAATCACATCCTCTAGTTTGTCATCGGTATTGGGTAAGTGGAAACGTTTTCTACCTTCGCCATGTTCCCAAGTCAGCGGACGAACGCGCTTGGCACGTAAAGTGTCGTTCACGTCACACACGTTAAATAACATGTTCTGCTGACTTGCTTCCCTCTTTTTGCCACCTGGAAACTTTTGTCTTCACATCTCATCGGTCTTGTAGGGTTAAAGTGGTCCAGTATTCCTAAGTATTTAAATTATATTCAAATGTTATTCATCGTATCTTGCGCGTCTCCGACATCAACAACAGCAACTTCATATAGCCTACTTGAGATCATATCAGAAATAACCACCCTCCACCCGGATAAAGATATAATGGGCTTTATGCCCTCTGAAGATTGGATGTGAACCTAACCTGTTCTATTTTGGCATGGAATATAAAGGTGTAAAGGTTGTTCCTAAAACGATGTTTTTTTTTGTATCTGTGACGTCTCCAGTCAAATTACTGTTGCCAAATGAATGTCTGATGAACGCGTTGCTTTGTTCGATGTCTGTCCGCTAGTGTGGCCGGTGAGCCAACAGGGAGTAACTTGTTTTCAAACCGCCACCTCCCCGGGCCGCTGTGAGCGTCGCGGTGTTCTCCGGGTTCGGGGGCGCAGCAGCGTGGCTGTGTGTTGAGCCTTTACTTTCCATTCGTGTGTTTTCATCCTGTTGCCTGGGGATTGTGAAAATGCGCAATGACTGCCCAGTATCTGTATTGATTTTCATTGATGTAGACGGCGGTCCCCCCCCCCCCCTTTTGTCTCATATTTATTCATAATCTTTTTATAAATGTATTTTGTAAGTTATTTGGATCAGGCAAGTATTTACAACACCCTGGAACACGCTCGTCCATTATAATAAGGATAACTTTGGTTTGTTATTGGATTTCCCTACAACAAATGGTTTTTATTGCTTCTTATTATTTTGCTATTGCTATTCCACAAGTTCACTATAATAGAGCGTTATCACCAGCCTGCACACACTGCGGTCTTCCAACAGTAGTCCTATAAATCTTGATATCAATCATGACTCTGTAATGGCCCTACAGCTATCGGTATAGCTGCTACCTGTGAGATTCCAGTTTAGAGACAGTTGGTACAATCTCCTACTTTTATTTTGCATTTCTCTCACGTCTCATGATATTTTATTTTTGTCTTAGTTGTCCCTTTTTCAACGTTTTGAAAACCTGACTCTAACCCTAATGTAGGGTTTGGGTTAGGTAGGCAATGTGTTTCAACCATCTCAAGTTTATTTAAACAAACCACCCTGACCCACCCTCCCTTTCCCCTTGCTCCTCCAGGTTAGCATGTCACGCTCAGACTACCCTCCAGGCTACGACACCAATGCCCCGCTGTATGGGCCCCAGGGTGGGGGTGGATACCCCCCTCCCCCGGCCTACGGCTTCCCGGGCTACGGGGGCCCCCCTCAGGGCCACCCGTCCGCACCCTACGGCGGCGGCCCCAACGCGCCCCCCTACTCTGGCCAGCCTGGGGGCTACCCTCCCGGGCCGTACCCGGGGCAGCCTCACGGCGGCTATGGGTACCCCGACCAGCCGCATATGCCACCCATCCCCCCCATGATCCCCCCCACGATGCCCTCGGATGTTTACAGCTCAGGTAGGACCCGTCGTCAGGGCCGTCGTCAGGGCCGTCGTCAGGGACCCATGACCATCGAGAGAGATCCTTCCCAGCAAATCGTCTTCCTTGTGGCGTGCTCCTGTGTGTGTGTGTGTGTGTGTGTGTGTGTGTGTGTGTGTGTGTGTGTGTGTGTGTGTGTGTGTGTGTGTGTGTGTGTGTGTGTGTGTGTGTGTGTGTGTGTGTGTGTGTGTGTGTGTGTGGGGGGGGGGATAGTGCAGCAGCTATGGGGGTTTCGTTCGTTCCCAATTCCTGCAGCCTAACCTGTGAGCAAGAGGTCCACCCCGTATGTGCGGCTGCATACTGACATGAATGTTCTAGGATGTCTGTTCTGTAAGATGCATGACTACATGGGTTCACTGTGTCATGCTGTGAGGTCACTGTCCAGTGATGTCGTTACGTCATGCGGCGAGGTCACTGTGCAGTGAGGTCATTGCGTCATACGGCGAGGTCACTGTGCGGTGAGGTCATTACGTCATACGGTGAGGTCATGCGGCGAGGTCACTGTGCAGTGAGGTCATTGCATCATACGGCGAGCTCACTGTGCAGTGAGGTCATTACGTCATGCGGCGAGGTCACTGTGCAGTGAGGTCATTACGTCATACGGTGAGGTCATTACGTCATGCGGCGAGGTCACTGTGCAGTGAGGTCGTTGCGTCATACGGCGAGGTCACTGTGCAGTGAGGTCATTACGTCATACGGCGAGGTCACTGTGCAGTGAGGTCATTACGTCATACGGCGAGGTCACTGTGCAGTGAGGTCATTACGTCATACGGCGAGGTCACTGTGCAGTGAGGTCATTACGTCATACGGCGAGGTCACTGTGCAGTGAGGCCATTACGTCATACGGTGAGGTCACTGCAGTGAGTTTGTTACATCATGCAGTGAGGTTGTTGCGTCACGTGGCGAGGTCACTGTGCAGTGAGGTCCTTATTTCACACAGTGTGTGTGAGGTGTCGTCATGTTTCTCTATCCTTAAACAGACAACCCAGAAGAGGGGTTCTCTGCGCGGGACAGCGGTTGGGACAGCCTCAGCATTCGCCACGCCTTCATACGCAAGGTAACGACCGCAAGACGGAACCGCTTAGGCACTCAAAGGACTGCGTCAACCTGTTGAGGCATGGGTTGGGGAGTCTCATCATCGCTGCGTCCATCTTCCCTCAGGTGTACATGATCTTGGCCTCCCAGCTGCTCATCACCACGGCGATTGTGGCTGTGTTTGTTTTTGTGTAAGTACACGTGGACGGCTGCACGGCTCCACGTCTGCCACAGTGGACAGGGCCGTGGTGTGTAACTGTCTCTGTGTCTCCCCAGTGACCCTGTCCGGCTGTTTGTGCAACAGAACCCAGCCATCTACTGGGCCTCCTTGTAAGTAATGACATTGTGATGAAATTCCTGTTCGGCCACAGCTCATCGAGTACCAACAAGCCTTTTGTCCCTTTCTCTCCTTTTCTTTGCCTTTTGTAGTGCCGTGTATGTCGTAGTACATCTGGTTCTGGTGTGCTGCACAGGACCCAGGTAGGTGAATGCTAGATGGCCAGATATTACTCAAAATTGTAATACTTTCTTTTAGTGAAATATATTCTCTACTTTTCTTAGGAGGAAATTCCCATGGAATGTCATCCTGCTGCTGATATTTGTAAGTCTTAACAATTCAAGGAAATCCAACTTTTTACTGCTGACGATGTAGTTTGCTCTACGACAGACAACATGAAAGCCCTTCACTTTGTGCTTTCTGTTCGTGTGTTGACTTGAGTCCTGTTTGCTCGTTCCAGACCCTGGCCCTGTCCTACATGACGGGGGCCATATCCAGGTGAGGCGCTGCATTGACAGACAGACACAGCGTAAACCTGTCCCTCTGTCACCTCACAGGACACCACATAAACTGACCTGTGTACTTTGTTTCGAACATCAGAGATGAGATAAGATGGTACTTGCAGTAAAGAATACCAAGAGGGAATGTGAGCTAAGAAAGGGATGGAAAATGACAAAAATCTACAACTTACTAATAATACAGAATTCTGAATATAAACGATTCTGCTCGCATTCATTCTGATTTCAATATAACTACCTTTTTTTTGTAGCTACCCAAATTTTGATTGTGCTCTGAGATTGTTCTCAGCTTGTAAGTGGCTTTGGCTGAAAGTTTCTGCTAAACGACTCCATGTAAACACAGGCTGTTTGTGTGTGCTTCATCCCTCCATCAGTCGCTATGATACCAAATCGGTGTTCCTGGCTCTGGGCATCACTGCCGTGGTCTGCATTGTCGTGACAGTCTTCTGTTTCCAGACTAAGGTACGAGTGTGTTTCCAAAAACGACTTGGGTCTGGGCGATCAAACCGTCGTAGCACTCTCTCCTCGCTTCATTTCAAACATCCTTTAACCATAGCAGTTGGCAAAATCACTTGGTTGTGCTAGCTTTCTGTGGGAACGCGGACTCCATGAATGTAAACAATGGCAATATAGCGCTTCTAGGCTCTTCGGCAGAGTCGGTACAAGGACAGGTAACAGGTTAGTGAAGCCAGGTGAGGCCAGTTGGTGGTTTGATCATCCACTGCCAGAAATTGTACTTTCTGAAACGAAAATCTTCCGTTTTAGTTTAGACGAAGGAACTTATAACCTACAACAAGAGAACAAGCAGGCTCTCGGCTAGCTCTGTAGGTGTAGTGCTTGGAAGGGTGCATCCCTGAACAAATACACAACCCTCCAGGTTGTAGGTTTATGAAATTATGTCCTGCTACGCTAGCTAGCAAGCTAACATGATGGTGCTCTTTCTAATACAACAGATGTCCTGTCTCACAATGGGCCAGGTCTTTGTCAACTCCCTCCAAACTATATAAAAATACATTGTCACTTTGTTGGGGAATTTCCCGTTTGGGGGGGGGGGGGGGGGGGGGGGTGGTGTGTGTGTGTGTGTGTGTGTGTGTGTGTGTGTGTGTGTGTGTGTGTGTGTGTGTGTGTGTGTGTGTGTGTGTGTGTGTGTGTGTGTGTGTGTGTGTGTGTGTGTGTGAGATTTAAGCGAGGCCTGTAAACGTGTGTGGGTCCTCCCTCAGGTGGACTTCACCAAGTGCCAGGGTCTGTTCTGTGTGCTGGGGATTGTGATGCTGGTCACCGGCATCATCACCACCATCGTGCTGTCCTTCAAATACGTGAGTCACCCGCAAATATCTCTGTCCCATGATGCTGTGTTGTACTGACGGTTATAACTACATATTACTAAATATAGGCCGGTGGGAATGTGTAGTAGCGCAGGGACATTTTGTGGGATTTTAGTGTGATGTATAGTGTCATGACTATTGGCCTACGGTAAGTTGTCGACATCAGCATACAGCACCTCATGGACATCACATGGGCAAACCCGCTCAATGTGACTTCGTTCCTGTTTACCATGAATGTCGTCGTCAACAGATGCCGTGGCTTCACATGCTGTACGCCGCCATGGGGGCCATTATCTACACCTTGGTGAGTAGAGCCTAGTTTATACTCCTGCGTAAAGTGCCGTACGTCGGTTACGGAGAGCCCTCTACGACGACGGAGAGCCTGACGGAGAGCCTCTCCGTTGGCCTGAAATATTTTTTAAGTATCCGTCACTCCGTCAACGCACAACGGAGACAGCAAGGGCTGCGATTGGTCCTCTAAACACGTCATTTACACATGAATGACTCACAATGAATCACATTCTATCGCTATCGACTTCTATCACAACGTAAACACTGGCAGCGCCATTTATGTATATACGCTTTATACGCTATATATACGCTATATATACACGCTACATTTACGCTTTACTATATGGACGCATAAAGCTCCAAAATGCAAGCCGACCTACTTGAACTCGTGAAACTTAAGAGACGGTGGCAAATTGCACTAAATTGTTGTAAATAGTTTTTTTTTTAGTTTGTGTACGGTTTATACTTTTAAAAGCATTTCATTTATAATGTATCCCCTTTTCTATTTCATAATTGATCCCCTCTTAACTATTTTTTCCCTTTTGTACTTATTTACTTGCGTGAATGTCATGGCCAGTCTTGCGTAGCGACCCCTACTGGTCAAGCGGGAAATTGCATCGCGTATCCGTCACCACGACGAAGAACTATGAGGGCTCGAGGGGTGTCCGTAGTTACGGAGTCGGATTACGCGGTCGGAGAAGTATAAACTAGGCTTAGTCCGCCGCGCCGATGCCCTGTGCTTTATGGGGCTTGGGTAATGGTTTCCAAATGTGTGGTTGCGTAATGGTTTCCCCTTCCCCCGTTTTTACACAAACCAGAAACACGAGCGTTTCAAGGCCTGTAATGACTTCCACGGTTCCTATTGTGCGTACGCGTCCTGAAACGAGCGTGGATTCTTTATTTTTCGTTTTCGATTTCCCGAAAAACTGTTTGCGCTCACCCGTGATGTCACTTCCTGTACGTCCCACAGTTCCTGGCGTACCACACACAGCTGCTTATCGGCAACAGGAAGCACTCCATCAGCCCTGAAGAGTATGTCTTCGGCGCTCTCTCTCTTTACGTGGACATCGTCCAGATCTTCCTCCTCCTCCTGCAGCTCATTGGTGCCGCCAAAAGATAGGCCCCCACTGCCTTATATGGTCAACAGGATGTGGGGGTGGATGGGTGTGTGTGTGTGTGGGGGGGTATTATTACTTGGTTTTTTTTACACCAAACCGCAAAAATCGAAGTTCCTGGTGCTTTTTTGCTCCAGTTAGTTGTATTAATTAATATAAAAGGGTAGAGGAATCTGCTTGACTTAATAAGCAAAGACTAATTCATGATTAATAACTAGCTTTTACATTTCATATTTCCTTGTTGACAAATTAAACAGGCTTGTGTGGGAGGAAGCCGAAAGGGGTCCTTGTAAAAGGACTATGCATATGTGTAGTATAAGCACGTATATTGCACTTTGATGGAACAAATCTACATTTGTGCCACATACAACTTTACCAGTGGTCACTATAGTAACTCTGTGTGTGTGTGTATGTATATAAACACTGAAAGTCAAATAGAGACATTTATTCCCTGCATCAGTGCATTTATCTCGCATTATGTCAACTAAGTCGGCTGCTGAAGTGCAAGAGTGGATGAGAAATGCCAAACGTTTTTCAAAAAACTTTGAATGTTACATGTGTGTCCGCAGACTTGGTTTCAGTTGCTGTATATACCAAATGAGATGCCTTATTTACTCGACCTTGATTGGTTAGCTTTATTTTTTTTTACAAATCTGGGTAAACGTGCATATGGTTTTATGCACTTTCACTTTAGCTTTGCTACCATGACATTTGATCAGAGAGGTTGAGCTATTGGTCATGTTTGGGTAGGTAGGGCTTGGAGTTTTATAAAACAAATAAACGCTTTTATTTGCAAGTAGTCAAG
Source organism: Urophycis tenuis (assembly GCA_036785325.1). Classification (NCBI taxonomy): domain Eukaryota; kingdom Metazoa; phylum Chordata; class Actinopteri; order Gadiformes; family Phycidae; genus Urophycis; species Urophycis tenuis. The sequence continues at coordinate 92,373 of JAXIVH010000193.1, read as the reverse complement.
TGTGGCAGAAGCATCTGTTAAATCTTGCACTTTACGATACATATAATTACATGATCAGATCAGTGGACAAATGACTTTCCTTCTATACACATGGTCTTCATTAGATTAACGTTGATTCTTATAGGCATGAAAAGGATTACCACCTCCCGCTCCCATTCAGTTGTACTCGAGAGAAACATCGTAACTCGATCCCAGTCACATCGTCCATTCTCCGTCCCAATGAAAACAGAGTCAATAAGTGCCGTGTAGCTCCGCGCACTCTCTCCCCTGAAGAGCACCCGATTGTGTTTCAAAACTATTACCCAGACACCCGTGAACGTGAAACCATCTTCTGCCAGTGGCTGAGAGCCACCTCAGGAAACAAACGATAAAGTCCTCTCGGAGCACAACCGTTATCCATCGACGACCGGTAAGAGGTGTACCGTTACCGATCCATGTCCAGAGCCCGTTCACCGCGGTTCCGGTACCGGCTGCCCTCGTAGTCTCCCTCGTTGGAAGTCTTCATCCGCTGGCGGATCTTAAGCTGCTTCAGGCGGTTCTTGTCAACCTCTCTCTTGGCCAGGACGAAGGCCAAGATACCGCTGGGCAGGCCGATCATCCTAGACACATGACCGACACGGTACGGTGGTCACAGGTGGTAACGGCGAGTCAAGACACTTCCACCGACACAACACACAACGTGGAGGTTAGCGGGTTATCTCACCATGCGTAGCCGATCTTCACCATGGGATTCTTGCCCTTCCTCCTCGGGATATATTCAGGACCGTCGTCCATCTCCTCCTCCTCGCCCGTGTTCTTGTCATCTTTCGGCATGTCTGCGGTTTGTCGTTGTCCCACCTTGGAGCCGTAGAGTGCAGGTCCGTGGGCGGCGTGCAGCGGTCGGCACAGAGCCGCCTCCACGCACAGCGGCCCGGCGGTGCGTCCCTGGCCCCACCTGAGCTGGCCGGTCAGCGGCCGCATGCCTTCAGCGGGAACCACAAACACCCACGTTTGAATAGCGACAAAACAGATCACAATGCAGTTGAATTTTGTGCTTCTACACAAATACATCAAAGTATATCCATCGTTTGGAGAGTCTGTTGCCCACTGTTTGGAAAGGTAAGAGTAACATTATTATTATTATTATTGTGTACTCATTCAGGACCACCATTTTTCTCTGCCTGCACTACTGCTCCGTGTACATCCTTTCCAGAACTTATTTATAGTTATTTTACTTATATTTTTAATACTGTTTTTCTTTTGCACCAATTGCACCAAGTCAAATTCCTTGTATGTGCAAACCTACTTGGCAATAAACTTGTTTCTGATTCTGATTAAGTTCAGTTATGTTGTTCACAACTCTTCTCCCGTTTTGGCACCACAGTGGCGGAACGAGCTCCCTGCCAATGTCAGGACTGCGGAGTCACTCCCCATCTTCCGGGAAGAGACTCGAGAGACTCAATCATTAGGAGTTCACCTGAACCCTGCATAACATCCATGCGTGTGTTTTCATCCTGTTGCCTGGGGATTATGAAAATGCGCAATGACATCCATCCTCTACCGACCCCCCCCCCCCCCCCCCCCCTCACAAAAACTACCTGCTCTTGTATGTTGTACGTCTTGGCACGTTATAATTGTTCTTTGTAACATGGCACTTTGCCAGATATGTTGTATACTAGCAATGGTTAACCTGGCAAATGAAATGCTTTTAACTCTTTCTGGTGACTTTCTCTCTCTTTCTGTATTTACAGCAATGCAATGTTTCACCTTCTGACAAATGTAGTTTTGCAAGTCGCTTTGGATAAAAGCGTCCGCTAAATACCCTAAATTTAAATGTAAATGTTGAGTTGTGATATGATTTTGGTTGATTGAGTGCTTCGTTTCTCAAATACCTAGTTGGTATTAGTAACATAGTTGTTTGGCTATTCGGGTTTTACAAATCACATCACTTGTTACGCAGGGTCACGTCTGTGCTAAAGAATTACATAAAGTTACCTTTTTGCAGAGCCGACCTAGCAAGGTTCCAACAGGAAGCCGCCATCTTTGTTGTGTGTAATGACAGGAGCAGACATGCGCAGATGAAGGGGCCCGGTTCTACTGCGCGTACGTGAACTGCGCCAGTTCCATACACGTAACTTACTGTAGCAGCCCTTGGCTTCTTTAATGATGGCAGAGAGTCTCTTACGGCTGCAATCTTATTTATTGTTCAGGAATCACCTTTAGCACCGTTAAAACTAAAAAATAAAACACCAAATAGCTGATTCAAAAACCTTTCACAGAGCTTACACACACCTGGAGAGGCCACAGAGCATGGTGAGAATCATGTTCTTCGACTTCTCCAGTGCTTTTGACACCGTCCAGCCAGACCGGCTGGCTGAGAAGCTCCTGGTGATGCAGGTTGATCCTGACATGGTGGCATGGATTACGGACTACCTCACGGACAGACCGCAGTATGTCAGGCTGCGACACTGCTTGTCAGACATGGTGACTAGCAACACCGGCACACCCCAGGGAACTGTACTTTCACCATTCCTGTTCACCCTCTACACCTCAGATTTCTGCTATAACTCCCGAACATGCCACCTGCAGAAGTTCTCGGACGACTCCTCCATTGTTGGATGCATCACAGACAACGAGGAGGAGGAGTACAGGGAACTGGTGAGGAACTTTGTGGGATGGTGTGATGGGAACCACCTCCAGCTCAACACAGGGAAAACCAAGGAGCTGGTGGTGGACTTTAGACGCAGGAAGTGTCCCCCATTACCGGTTTCCATAAAGGGGGAAGAGGTGGAGATGGTGGACACCTGCAAGTTCCTTGGGGTGCACCTAAACAACAAACTGGACTGGTCTGATAATACCGAGGCCCTCTACAGGAAGGGACAGAGCAGGCTGTTCTTCCTGAGGAGGCTCAGATCCTTCAATGTGTGCACTAGGCTGCTACGGATGTTCTACCAGTCTGTGGTAGCCAGTGTCACCTTCTTCGCCGTCGTGTGCTGGGGAGGAGGCATCGGGTGTGGTGGGGCAAGTAAGCTGAACAAGCTGGTGAGGAAGGCGAGCTCCGTGGTGGGGATGAAGCTGGACTGTGTGGAGGCGGTGACAGAGAGGAGGATGAGGGGAAAGCTGCAGGCGATCCTGGACAACCCCTCTCACCCTCTCTACGCCGAGCTGAGGCAACTCAGGAGCACGTTCAGCCATAGGCTCACTCAGCCACGTGCTTCAAAGCGCTTGGGGGGCTCTTTCATCCCATCAGCTATCAGGCTCTACAATACCTCAACCACCCGCTCCCAACGTCTCGGAAGCGCCAGCACCACCAGATAATGGATTTGTATAACACACCACACACCCCAGACTGTTTTCTAGCCATTCTCATCTTATGTCTGTTCATCTCACTAATAACCACTGCCCATCTGTCATCTTTCATTGTGTGCACCAGGCTTCCACGGATGGTCTACCAGTCTGCGGTGGCCAGTGTCACCTCTTCACTGCCGTGTGCTGGGGAGGAAGCTTTGGGAGCGGTGGTGCCAGGAAGCTGTACAAGCCGGGGAGGAAGGCGAGCCCTGCAGTGGGGATGAAGCTGGACGGTGTGGAGGCGGCGACAGTGAGGAAGACGAGGGGAATGCTGCTGGCGACCCGGACCTACCCTCTCAGCCTCACTGTGCTGAACTGAAGCAACTGAAGCAACTCAGGAACACGTTCAGCCACATGCTCACTCAGCCAAGTGCCTCAAAGTGCTTGGGTGCTCCTTCATCCCACCAACCATCAGGCTCAGGAAGCTCCAACACCACCAGACAAATGGAATGGACTGAACTTTCATTCACATACACCACACCACACACCTTGGACTGTGACCCAGCCGTTGTTATTCCAGGACCATTCATATATTGTACCTGGAATACCTGTATAAATTTGCACATCTTGCACCTTGCACTTTCCGCATACTTGCACTATTTTATCTACTTGCACTATTTGATCTATCTTGCATTTTGCACCACAAACTGCTATCTAGGACACTAGTATGCATACGGGTCCTCTCGTCACCGACCTGACTTAACTTAAGAGCGCGTATTTAATCTAATCTATTGTTTTTTATTGTGTATAGAATTTAGCCAGGCTCTTTACTGCTCATCTATCCCCTGCACTGCTGGTCTCTGCGAATTTCTCCTACGGGGGATTAATAAAGAAATATCTTTATTCTTTATTCTTTATTCAACAAACAAATCCTCAAATTTCCACAGTGCAACATCTGCATGTACACATAAAATTACTTACAGTAGGCCTATACTCAGAATAACAAACTACGACGGAGTATTAGGGCCACACATGAAGAAAAAAAATATTTTTGCCGTGACGAGTTTAAAGTCGACACGTCGACTTTAAATTCAACATGTCGACATTAAACTCGAAATGTCGAGAATAAAGTTTAAATTAGTTGGGAGAGATAGCAACCGCTCCAGAGCCTGCACTGAATCCGGAAACAGACCTAAATGGCTTGTGTAGATAATTTGGTCAAATTGTACTTCAGAATTAGCCTGGGAATTCCCATGCTGCTTTGCGCTCAATTTCATTCTCACTGCAAAGATTAGCCTGGAAACCACCGCCCTTATTTTCCCCTGAGTTAGGGAACCAATCACAGAACGGGGGGCAGCAAGACGATGAAGATGTCTATGCGCGACACCGAAGCTTGTAGCGTGTTAATCCAACATGGCAGCGGACACAACGTTACCGTTCGATGCAGCCTTAGAAAGTGTATTAAGTAGCTTTTGTAGCAATTAATTTAATTTTAGTAGCTAATTTTTAGTAGCAATTGGCTATGAATCGCACGCAAAGCAGCATGTGAACAGACGCCATTTGATAGACATTCGTAGCGCCCAATAAACGGCTCTAGGCATTCGTAAACCACGCCTCAAATACGATAAAGTGCACACCTAGTTCCCAGACCATCATCTCATCGAGATGTGGACGCGTCAGCCAGGCTACTTCAGAATCGGGTTTAACAACAAAGAGAGATCCTCACTGTTTTAGCGCAGAACCCATGTGGTGATTAGTGTAAGGTCGCTGAAAAGGTTGTGCAGAAAACTTCGTCTGTTCAGGTCAGGAGCAGGAATCATACAAACCTGGAAGAAGGTTTTGACATGTTGACGTTGACGTTGACGTGTCGACTTTAATCTCGTCACGGCAAAAATATTTTTTTCTTCATGTGTGGCCCTAATACTCCGTCGTAACACAAACACATGAATGAAATGAATATGAACATAATCATTCATATCCAAGTACCGCTTATTAGTCAGGTCAGCAAGCACATGCAACATTTCTGGTAACCGACCACAACAGAAGTCCATGGGGCCAAAATGAATGGCCCCTAGCGACCCCTAGCGGCCACTTACCCATACTTGGTATAACTACACATCAATTCAACAGATTTCTAAATTAATGTAAAGCGGTACCTTACTGTGGCAAGTATGTTTGCCTTTTTAAGGTGTACACAGAGTATCTGTGCATTCTGTGGACCACTGCTGTAAGAAGAAAACAGGACTGCAGTTGAAGGACACTAATTTTACGCTGAATCTGCCCATTTGTGTAGCTGTTAGTAACTATAATAACAATAATCATCTGAACTATTATTTACATTTACATTTACATTTACATTTAGGGCATTTAGCAGAGGCTTTTATCCAAAGCGCTTACAAAGAGTATATTTGTCATAAGAAAGTGAAACATTTCATTTCTACGAATACAGTAAGAAAGTCACGTTACTGCATTTTTTTGTGTATTTAGTATTTTTGAAGTATAATTCAAAATTGGTATTTTGTATTTTACTTGAGTAAGTTTTGACTTAAGTATTGTATTTAGTTACATTATATCCTATCCATTACTGATAAAAAAAAATAAAAAAAAGTTGAGCCCAATATAAACCTGCAAGGGAAAAATATATATATATATATATAGAGAGAGAGAGAGAGAGAGAGAGAGAGAGAGAGAGAGAGAGAGAGAGAGAGAGAGAGAGAGAGAGAGAGAGAGAGAGAGAGAGAGAGAGAGAGAGAGAGAGAGAGAGAGAGAGAGTAAGCGTGAGATTAAGCGTGTTTAATGTTTTACCGCTAAATGGAGCCGCTAAATGAGCTCAACTCAGTTTAAGCTGCTACTTACAATGAATAAGAAGTCTCATTTGTTGTTATTACACTTACCTTTGTTACACTTGTTCTTTAATTAAAAACAAGATCATTTTGGAGTTTTGACCCCTTGTCCTATTTTCATTACCCTCAGCCCCCACACACAGACACACAGGCCTAACTAAATAACTTTTACTTAAAGTACATTTTAAATGAACTACTTTTTACTTCTACTTGAGTACATTTTCAGATGGGTAATTTTGCTTGTACTTCAGTAATATTTCATCAAAGTATTGATACTTTTACTTGAGTACAATATTTTAGTACTGTTTCCACCTTTGCATTTTCCCTGATTGCACTGTTAAACGTTCGTTGTTGTAGTTGAAGTATTCTTTGACCTGACATTACTTCATGTCAAATACCTTTATCAGAACATTTTCTGCATCAACAGACAGGCTGTCAAGAGTATAACTCAAAAACGTGTAAATGAAAGTGAAAGAAAGTGAAGCCGCAATTGGGATTCCAAGAGAAGGAATCCATGTGGAGACTTCCTCTGCTGCTTCCAACACAGTGGGATGTGAAGACTGTGAAAGCATTCTAGCAACATGCTCCTTAGTTACATCCTTTCCAGAACACAGACATTTTGTGGCTGCCCTTAGATCATCCAAAGGGTTTTTTGTATCACTGGAAAGTTTCTCCAGCGACTTTTCATCGAGAACCAACCCATTCAAATAGGCTTGAAGAACATGGACCAGCATATCTGAATCAGCAGCAATGGAAGGCCCTGGGACAGCTGAAGACATCAAAGCATGGTACTTTATCTGTGAACGGAAAGCCTCTTTCCTCTTGTTAATGATGGTTTTGCAGACATTAGGAAGGGCTAAGATCAGTACGTCTCTCTTGTGTGTAGGAAGGTCTCTCTCCATGGTCTCGTGGAGGGTGGGGAAGTCGTACAGATGTAGTTCAAAATGGGAGACCAGAAACACCTGAGGAGATGCCGTGCCTTGTTTTTCAAGTCCTGTTGGAAATGGAATACAGGAGGAACTTAATGTGGTCAGAAAGGTCATGTGGGAATACATGTTTAAACTGGACTGTATCGTACTGTACTGGGACTCGGCATAGCCAGGGGAACATCAACATTTCCCACCCCCATCTACTTTTCTCCTCTAAAATGCCTTAAAAATTGTTTTAGTAACAGCTTTCAGTGCATTGTTATTTTAACAGCGATATCACTTTAAAATGTATTAAAAAATGTTTTGTCTGAAACATTGATTAAAATATTAAAGAACAGAGAAAAAGCTAACCTTGGATGCAATTGTCCCTGATTTGCTGAAGTGTATATTCTTCATCGTACTCCTTCTGGCTCCTTTGCTCATCACGTAGATTGTGGTCAATCTTAGAGCGGACAAAGTAGAAATTCTTGCCTCTTTTCTTGATCTCCTGAGCCAGCTTGGTGTCATTGTCTCTGAAGCGACCGGCTGATACGACGATGAAAAAAATCAAACTTTTCAAACTCGACATACTTCAGGTACTGATCAGCTGGGAAACTGGTGCTTCCCGATTCCCGGGAGATCCCATAACAAAACCTTCTGGTGTTTTGGATGCGGGTAGGACTCAGGCTTCAGGGTCGTTTCCAGAACATCCGTAGGGGCTGCTCCCTCGTCGGTGTTGTCTATTCCCCTGAAGGCATTCACAAAGGTGGACTTTCCAGCTCCACACCCTCCGGTGACAGCAATATTCAGTAGAATATTGTTTTTGTCTTGCAAATACTTTTGGGTTATCGATGCAGCTGAATCTGTGTCATTATTTTCCAGGGCCTTTTTGATAGCTTCAATCACTCTGGATTCCAGGGCAGACCTTTTAAGAAAAAGAAAAGAAAATAGAATGGTGGTCTATTTAACAATTTTCAGTGTTTTGAGGAGCCTCTGCGGATAGTTTTTTAACCTTGAAAAACTAAAAAAGACACTTAATCATCTTCTGGAAACACCTTACAATAAAGGATATCGAATACAATAACAACATATATCAACAGATATCATTCCTATAGATATTCTCCCCTCATCTATGCACTTGCAGGACTTACATGTTGTAGTTGCTTCAGTATTAATGCTTTAGATGTCAAAGCTTCTGCTAAAGGAGATGTTAAAGTAGAGCTACCTGCCTGCTGTTTAAGAGCAGGTGGAGGTTAGGCGTGGCCTCTGAGATATTAATAGTACACACGTGGTTACCAAGAAACCACTTTTGGAGGAAGCAAAAAGTACTGGAATTGCTCATTTGATTAACTTTGTACTCATAAGATTTTTGCAACTTCTGGTCATATGTTCACAGTATCTGGATGTGATACATAAAACATAAACACACCTTATAATATCATACATTATATATATATTGCAATGTTTTTAACTGTGAGATGCAACTATTTGTTTATAGTGCCGATTTACAAGAAGTCATTGAAGTGCTGTATGGTGAATAACATGCAGCCAAACAAGCCCGGTTACATCTTGTGTTGTCACTGGTATTTTCTCGCTGAACAACTGGCAGATGGTGAAACCTTTCTTGCCAGGGCGTCTGCATTTTATGTTTCCAGACCCAATCATGTCTGGGTTATGAGTCACATGGTGATGGACTGCAAATGAACAGAAGAGGCTGAGACCACTCTGACGCTGACGCCCCCACTTAAAGCTTAAACAGAAGCTTAAAGCTTCTTCTCCCCGCCCACAGCAGTCCTCGGGCCCTGGGTGGACACATTCAGCTGACTGGGGAGACCCCCCGCTCACACTGGGGATGGGCAGAGGAGGTATGAAGATAGAAAAATAGCTGCAGCTGCCATGCTGTTGCTGTAGCTGAAATGGGATGGCAATAGAAGCATTTTTTTTTTAAACATTTGGTAGACTTCCTTTTTGACTTTTTTAATAATAAAAAAGGTTTACATTGAAAGACTAATTGGTGGTTTATATATAGGCTAGGCCTACAGTAAATGCAATTTGAAAATGTAATTTTCATTCAATAACAAGATAAAACATTAAAAAAAAAAACAAGGAATATAATTCTTAAAGCAAATTGTTAAGCCTCTTGAGTTAAAATATTTATTATTGTTGTTCGTGAACCGGCCAGCAATTTGCCGTTGTTGACTCACTTGGGAATGGTGAAGCTATGCTCAGGCACAGCTTTGGGTAACTAAGAGCCCCTGCAGAGAAACACATGTACAATCAATCGGGTCAAAAAGGCTAACATTTTCACATGACATTAAATTAAATAATACATCCTGGAAGAACAGCTGCTTTACCTAAAAAAAACAACAACAGAGAAAAATAGTCTCCAACTGTGTCTGGATTTAGGCTACCCCACTAAATGTGGTTGACTTCCTGCTGAGCCGTAATTAGTAGACATTTTCGATTACAGAGCGAGCCTAATAACATTAACCCACTTTCGTGGGCCCTTGTGGAAACATATTTATGATATACATAAATACTCAATCTACTTCAGTCGTGGCCTTTATAGCCTACAGTCTACTGTGGTGACCTAATGGACAGACATCTGGTGACAGAATATGCAACACTGAACACTGCTATCATCATGCCACATTTTAATAAGCTGAAAAATGTATGTAGTTAATACCACTGAATCAGATTTTTTTCACCGATTGCTAAACCGCCTGTACCCTTATGACTTTGTCTAATGTCATTAGAGCCACGTAGTTATGTTGTGGTATTGCGTGTTTCTGGCATCATCATAGTCTATGACAATAAAAGTGTAAATAAACCACAACATTTCAAAAAGAGTGGCACGAAGTTAGTCGACTTTTGGTCAAAAAATCAAACATGATTAGTTATAGTATTGTTATTACCACCAATAACAATAGGATATCAGTGCCAGCAATCAGTTCGTTTTGACCGCTTCCTTGCTTTTACTTTGAAAGGAAGAGAAGGAAATACACCTTGTCAGTGACGCGCAGGCGCGAGATTTTGGGGAGAAGCTAATTTGAAGCTAACTTGAAGCTAGCTAAACAAGTGTTGGCAGCCTGCACGACAGTTCTCTCAACGCTGGGATGGCCGTTTAAGGTCAGTTATGATTTACACATCGCATGTGTGCAGTGTTTACCAGATCGGTCGTGTCATTTAACAAGCTAATGCATTTATCGTGAAGTATGCTGTGGCATCTGAAAGGTCCAATGCTAGCAGACTGCACAAACCTAGCAGCCCCATTACTGCGGTGGCGTGTTTTTACTTCATATATTCTTGTACTTTAATGGCTGTTTAAATTTCCATTCCCCAGTCTGTGTGATTTTTAGTGAATGTTCTAAGCGTTGTTGTAGCCAGGTTAGGTTGTGTTGTAAGTCGTGTCTTTGGGTGGTTGTGTAGTAAACAGATTGTGAGACCACGAACGTCACGCCTTCCCAAAATAAGTCCACACTATTGTTTGTCAAGTGTCTTAAGTATAGGGTGTTTGTCCGTGGACTCTAAAGGAACCACGAACTGCTGTCATTGTGGCAACGTGAACGGTTTGCAACTAAACCATTACATTAAGTCAAGCACTATCATTGATAACCTTACAGGATCAGCCACCAAGATGTAATCACTGGTGACTCCGTATCACTAAGTTGATAAGTAATAGCTTAGTGTACCTTTTCAGATGCAACCCCCTCCATCTACAAGGTGGCTGGCTGTCTTGTTGATGACTTGTCAATGTGATATGTCCTAGTGGCATCCAACCCCTGAACCTTGTCTTTTTTCCCCCTTCCTGTGTAGGTGGACAGCACACTGTTGAAACACATTTTAGTCTTCAGTGCATGGACGCAAAGCCAATGCGCAGGTATGTAATACAATTGGAACCCCCCCACACACACACACACACACACACACACACACACACTCCCTCTCCCATCAATCTGAACCAAACCTGTAGATTAGTTCAGACCAATGTCCTTTTAGAACAGGTGGAAGTCTGTATGTACGTGTCTCACCAGATCTGAAGATGAGGTACTCTATACCTGTTCACTCATGCTACTTCATATAAGCATAAGGGCTCAGTCTCACACACAAGCACGCACACACTAATCTCTCGAACAGAAGTTGAGGGCTGTGTGTGGGAGTACTTCGTTTGAAGTATAATCTGAGCAAGTTGCTGGCATTTATCAAACTATTATTTTAGTGCACTGAAACTGATAGTTGAAAGAAGAACCTGAAAATGAAAATGACACCAGCACTAAATCAGGGCTACCCCTTGAAATATTGGGGCGGAGATCCTCTGCTGGTGTAGATCAGGTTACACTGGTGCTTCTGGCACACTGAGGTAGCCTTAGAGCTATACTTGGGATATGCTTCCTACCGCTGTGCAACCAAGTATCAGTCTCATAAATCCGACTTTAGCGGAATAACTGCTCTGGGTAAACAGGGCGTTTCCCTTTCTTTCTCTTCATACTATTTTTATTCAACCAATCATGCTGCTGGCGGCGACAATCTGTTGGTGCGTGATTGGTAAAATCAAACTCAGCCAGTTGTAATAAAAATTGTCTGTCAAGGTTTCAAATCTGTGCCGTCCTCCACCAGAATTTCTGCGATAACATAGGACTGCTGTAGCCCAGATCAGCAAGGTATAGAGCTGTGGCAGTTTTGCCTTTGTCTAATAATGTATCATTTAGCTTATCGGTGCCAGAGTTCACTCTACGGGCAGTGGCGGTGTTCTTGATTTCCACACACACTTTTAAATTTGAAATTCCACCTCCTATCCCATTCCTGTCTCTCTCTGTTTATGCTCTGATACACATAACGGTGTTCATCGCTGTTGCACAGATGAGCTCAGGTGCATGGCAGCGGGCAGCGGGCGCCTAACCGCTCACTCGCTCCCACTCACAGGGCTACTAGCGCACGCCAGGACGCCACGGGAATGGACATCACCAGCCGCTGTACCCTGGGGGACCCCAACAAGCTCCCGGAGGGGGTCCCCCAGCCCGCACGCATGCCGTACGTTTCGGACAAGCACCCGCGGCAGACCCTGGAGGTGATCAACCTTCTGCGGAAGCACCGAGAGCTCTGCGACGTGGTGCTGGTGGTGGGCTCCAAGAAGATATACGCCCACCGCGTCATCCTGTCCGCCTGCAGCCCCTATTTCAGGTACGAGCCTCTAACACGCACGGGGCCCGTGGCGCCAGCTGAGGGGGTATGCACTCACAATAGCTTGGATGAACGTGTGTGGCACAGGCATCGGGCTGGAACGCGTTTCAGGGCATATTTGTACATATGATGATAATATTTAAATAGTGCTGATGCTCTAGATTCACCGTGATTGGAGACATTGACGTCTGTGTTCCAGGGCCATGTTCACCGGAGAGCTGGCGGAGAGCCGGCAGACGGAGGTGGTGATCCGAGACATTGACGAGAGGGCCATGGAGCTGCTCATTGACTTCGCCTACACCTCGCAGGTAACCAGAGCCTGGAGTCCTCAATATGAACTAACCCTGGACGAGTCCTCGTTGTACTAACCCCGGACGAGTCCTCGTTGTACTAACCCCGGACGAGTCCTCGTTGTACTAACCCTGGACGAGTCCTCATTATGAACTAACCCTGGACGAGTCCTCATTATGAACTAACCCTGGACGAGTCCTCGTTGTACTAACCCTGGACGAGTCCTCGTTGTACTAACCCTGGACGAGTCCTCGTTGTACTAACCCTGGACGAGTCCTCGTTGTACTAACCCTGGACGAGTCCTCGTTGTACTAACCCTGGACGAGTCCTCGTTGTATTAACCCCGGACGAGTCCTCGCTGTACTAACCCTGGACGAGTCCTCATTATGAACTAACCCTGGACGAGTCCTCATTATGAACTAACCCTGGACGAGTCCTCATTATGAACTAACCCTGGACGAGTCCTCGCTGTACTAACCCCGGACGAGTCCTCGCTGTACTAACCCCGGACGAGTCCTCGCTGTACTAACCCCGGACGAGTCCTCGCTGTACTAACCCCGGACGAGTCCTCGCTGTACTAACCCCGGACGAGTCCTCGTTGTACTAACCCCGGACGAGTCCTCGTTGTTCTAACCCAGGACGAGTCCTCATTATGAACTAACCCCGGACGAGTCCTCGTTGTACTAACCCCGGGCGAGTCCTCGTTGTTCTAACCCCGGACGAGTCCTCATTATGAACTAACCCTGGACGAGTCCTCGCTGTACTAACCCCGGACGAGTCCTCATTATGAACTAACCCTGGACGAGTCCTCATTATGAACTAACCCTGGACGAGTCCTCGCTAGGAGCTCACCCCGGACGAGTCCTCGCTATGAACTAACCCCGGACGAGTCCTCGTTATGAGCTAGGATAATTGTCAATAATGCCCAACATTAATGATACACGCTATTTACAAGGCAACATTGAGTCCTGTTTAGCTGGTGCCGTTCTGAATTCTCTCATGACAAACCAAAGTCAAAACCGAATCAAACGATCCATTTAAAGTGATGGTTCGGAGTAAAATTCACCCTGAGGTAATTTCCACGAATAATCCAGCCAAATACCCCCTCAGATGCATTTTTAGTGACGGTCAATATTTATCAAGTTTAGGGGTATCAGCCGAATGGCTTAGTATTGGAGTGTCCGGTACAATGTGTATATCTCGTAAATTACCCCACTAATAATGCATAGATTGTTACCCAACTTCTGTAGTAGTACATATATGGTCTGTACTCACAAAACGAGGCATTTTAAAGTTTGTAAGTACACCAGGAGTTTATTTAAGAGCACTTTTCTGATAGCTTCAACTCGCTGTTGCTAAGGCTACCGCTGTGTCGACGTCTCTTCCGTCTTTCCGGATAAGTTCGTAAAAGTCCTCTTCAAAACTCACAAGTGTAAGGGAAAAGTTAGTGAATTCAACACTCCATCTAATTTCAAGTAGTCAATTATTCCAGTTGTCAATACATTTCGATGGAGTGTTGAATTCACTAACTTTTTCCTTTAACTTTTTGCCTCATTTTGTGAGTACAGACCATATACTCTATCTACTACTACAGAAGTTGGGTAGCAATCCATGCATTATTAGTGGGGTAATTTACGAGATATACACATTGTACCGGACACTCCAATACTAAGCCATTCGGCTGATACCCCTAAACTTGATAAATATTGACCGTCGCTAAAAATGCATCTGAGGGGGTACTTGGTTGGATTATTGGTGGAAATTACCTCAGGGTGAATTTTACTCTGAACCATCACTTTAAACTACAGACCGTAAAAAACCCCGTCGCCCCCAACAGGTGACGGTGGAGGAGGGCAACGTGCAGACACTGCTGCCCGCCGCCTGCCTCCTGCAGCTGGCGGAGATCCAGGAGGCCTGCTGCGAGTTCCTCAAGAGGCAGCTGGACCCCTCCAACTGCCTGGGCATCCGCGCCTTCGCCGACACGCACTCCTGCCGCGAGCTGCTGCGCATCGCCGACAAGTTCACCCAGCACAACTTCCAGGAGGTGAAAGCGCGCCGGCTCTCACACTGCACCCACCGCTGGGGTCGCTTTGAGTCACGCTTATTTTGAGCCAGCTGGCGCTGGTCTGTGCACGTAGGCCTCATCTTTTTCCACGGCTCGGGTCATATATGCGCGCTGCCTAGTCCGTCGGGGGAGGTTTGCGTTTGGGGACATATGCAGATAATTTCCTTCATTTGACTTTCCACAAGTGAAGAATATTTCGATATTCCTCCGACCGATTACTCAGTCGGAGGCTTGCAAAGTAAGTTCGTAGTGCAGGGTACATAATACAACATGTCACATTTGGACTCATCACTACTTATTGTGTTATTGTCATAATAGATAGTTGGGTGTGCAACCACCGCTTTCTGAGTGGGAGTCCCACTGGAAGTGTCCCTTCTGACTTAACGCGCGCCCCCCTGACCAGGTGATGGAGAGCGAGGAGTTCATGTTGCTGCCCGCCAACCAGCTGATCGACATCATCTCCAGCGACGAGCTGAACGTGCGCAGCGAGGAGCAGGTGTTCAACGCCGTGATGGCCTGGGTCAAGTACAGCATCCAGGAGCGCAGACCCCAGCTGCCCCAGGTCAGCTAACGCTACCACCAGAGCTACCACTAGGCGGAGCTACCGCTAGCCGCAGCTACCATTAGGCAGAGCGAACACTAGATGAAGCTACCGCTAGATTGCGCTACCACTAGCCAGAGCAACCACTAGCCGGAGGTACCGCTTTCCCGAGCTATCGCTAACTGCTATGTGATGTCATTTCATGTCCATGTTGGTGGATAGGTTCATAGAGGAAGAAGGAATGTTTTGAGTTAGCATAATGTATGTACTACCATCTAGGCATCTTGTCATTGGCGTCCTGCTCAGGATGGCGGGGTTTTGGGGTTTGAACCCAGAACCATTTGGGCTAACCGCTTGGCTCTCATGGCCCCCTCCCCACAGGTGCTGCAGCATGTCCGACTGCCCCTACTCAGCCCCAAGTTCCTGGTGGGCACCGTGGGCTCGGACCCCCTCATCAAGAGCGACGAGGAGTGCCGGTGAGCTCCACCTTTGGGGTTGTGTGTTGGGCGGGTGTGTCCTGAGACGAGGCCAGTCTGCTCATACAGCGGCCCTTCAAACACTAAGGCCTCTCAGAGTGCTTCATACAGAAGCACACTTTAAAGACGTGGGATGGAATATCAATGCATTAAAAGACCGCTAGTACTCAAATACAAGTGTCAAACAAAACTCTGAAAAGGTTGAGTAATGAATACTCCAGTGCATACATACATGCATGCATTTTTTTTGGAGTAAAATCTGAAGCTGAAGCTGAAGTAGGAACAGGAAAACCTTGAGTCCTTGACTGACTTGTACCTACGAGGCGGGGCCGTACATGCCTAGCACACTCCCACCCGTCATTACAGATGGGAGGTCTGTCATTACGGTCCCCTACGGTTTACAGCTCCACAGAGCTCTGTTGTCACCCAGTCAGCTCCTCGGGTTGTGACGTCATCGTCAGCATCGTCCACCGCACGGTCCTCTCTCCTCCTCTTTGTCTCTGCTTTGACGATGTGCCATACCATAATGCTCTCAAGTGAGCAAACGGTGTCGCAGGAAACCATGGCGACGAGGCCGCAGCAGACCCTTGGGCTCATTCATTAAGAGACGAGGGTGAAGATAAAGTCATCTGTTGACATTCCAAGGCGAACCTTAAAGACTGAAATCTCCCTACCCCCCATGTGGTTTCTTGTAGTGTGTCACTTTAATATTTACATTCTATCTGATGGCCCGTTGGGTCGGCCATGTTGGCTACAGCTCCCTGGCCCTTGAGTCTAATCAGCAGAACGCATTCCTGTGACGCGCCATGCGTTTGATTTACAGGGACCTGGTGGACGAGGCTAAAAACTACCTGCTGCTGCCCCAGGAGAGGCCCCTGATGCAGGGCCCCCGGACCAGACCCCGCAAACCCATCCGCTGTGGAGAGGTGCTGTTCGCAGGTTGGTACCGGGCCGCCGCTGGGGTCCCGTGCAACCGTAGTGCACTTTGGGTCTTTGAAGCAGCTTGGCTGCTGTGAGACGAGGGCTGTTGAGGCCCCAGTAGGACTCCCTCTCTGTGTGTGTGTATGTGTGTGTGTCTCTCACTCAGTACGTTTACATGCAGCAAGAAATTCGAATTTCTAATCGTATAAGACATCGTTTGGACTTTTTAAGTGCATGTAAACACCTTAATCCGACCTACTTCGGACATCTCAAAATCGGATAACAACACCTGGCTAATTCGCTCATAGTCGGACTTTTAACGGCATGTATACTCAGCAATCGGATCTGAATCGGATTTTGCATTCTGCGCATGCGCAGTGCCATTCTGCACATGCGCAGCGCCACATAGCGTCCAGAGTCAGCCCATGCTCCGGCTGTTAATCCGATTCTCTGAACGGCATGTATACTTGGACAAGTGATCCGGTCTTACGCATGTCATTATCTGATCCGATCAGAAATTCGAATTTCTTGCTGCATGTAAACGTACTGACTCTATCTCTCTCTCTCTCTCTCTCCCCCCTGTAGTGGGGGGCTGGTGCAGTGGCGACGCCATCTCCAGCGTGGAGCGCTACGACCCCCAGACCAACGAGTGGCGCATGGTGGCGTCGATGAGCAAGCGGCGCTGTGGCGTGGGCGTCAGCGTGCTGGACGACCTGCTCTACGCCGTGGGCGGCCATGACGGCTCATCCTACCTCAACTCCGTGGAGAGGTCGGCCATCTTGGCTTTCTCTGACCAGTATCGCCATGTCCTGCCGCTCGTTATGGAACATGACATAAAGCGGTTGTTTTTTAGTGAACAGATCTTCACGTTTTGTTCTGTATTTCTACTTTATATTCTAAAGGGTAAAGGGGCATTTAGCAGACGCTTTTGTCCAAAGCGACTTACAATTAGTACATGTGTGGGGTTCGACATGTGGACAGTTGGAGGGGGATCGAGGGAATCGATCCGCCGACCCTATGGTTAGTGGACGACCTGCTCTGTCTATCCGCTCTACCCACTGAGCTACTGCCACCCCCAAACGCCTCTACTTAACGTTAAGCTGCTACTTTGATTATTACGTGTGATGGGCCCCTGACCTCCGCGGCCGGCCCCTTTCTGACGCTGCGGCCCTGGTGTCTCCTGTCCAGGTACGACCCCAAGACCAACCAGTGGAGCAGCGACGTGGCCCCCACCAGCACCTGCCGCACCAGCGTGGGCGTGGCGGTGCTGGGGGGCTACCTGTACGCCGTGGGCGGGCAGGACGGCGTCTCCTGCCTCAACATCGTGGAAAGGTGAGCGCCAAGGACGCTGGGGCTCCGTGGACATGTTAAAAGCATCCCATCCCCAAATCCCAAGGCACTACCCTGCCTTGCCCAAGGGCGCCACTCCTCCCCCTTTGGGAAACACTCGTATAACTGACGGGAAGTAACTCTCTTGCGCGTGGGCTTGTTTTTAATCGTCCACAGCATCTTCTTGTACAATGGGAATCGAACCCCTAACCCTGGCAGTGTTTAGCCCCACCTGTGAATGGACAGGTCTCATATACGTGTATAACTCAAGCTATTAAGCAAACGGCATTACATGATTCCATCATTTAGAATTGGTGTTATAGCATTTATTTATTTCATATATTTATTCCTTTTTTTGCTTTGTTTTGGACATTTTGTTTTGCATGGAAAAAAATTCTAACATGTTAAATCTCCAATGTCTGTTTAAAATCACCCTCTAAAATAAACCCAAAAAACGACTTGGCTTGCCACAGCTTGCGCTGTGCTGTTGACAGCCAGCGCTATGGCGACCGACCAGCTGACCCACCTCCCCGTGTGTTCCAGGTACGACCCCAAGGAAAACAAGTGGACCCGCGTGGCCTCCATGAGCACGCGGCGGCTGGGCGTGGCGGTGGCCGTGCTGGGGGGCTTCCTCTATGCTGTGGGGGGGTCTGACGGCACGTCGCCCCTGAACACAGGTAGCACACTGCACAGTCCCCCCCGCCCTACACCGGGGTGGGCCTTTTGTTAAAGTGGAAGGGATTGGATAGACCGAAGTGATGAGAGACCGCAATGGAATTTGATGGAACACCATTTTGTTCTGAGGCTTAACACACACCAATGATGACCCTTAGTAGCATCATTAGAAATAAACGGACGCAGTTCGGTTGTCCATCACTTTGACTCATCTAGTAACCATAAGGGGGGAGGGAGGCAGAGGGAGAGACACAGACAGAGGGAGGGAGAGAGGGAGAGAGACTGACAGACACGGAGAGAGGCAGACAGAGGGAGGGAGGAAGAGACACAGACACAGACAGAGACAGACAGATACAGAGGGAGAGAGAGACAAACACAGACAGAGAGAGAGAGAGCGAGAGCCTCCCTCCTCCCCTCCATGTTGGTGGCGTCCTGAGTGCGTTCTCTCCTCCCCCCGCTGCAGTCGAGCGCTACAACCCCCAGGAGAACCGCTGGCACACGGTCTCCCCCATGGGCACCCGGAGGAAGCACCTGGGCTGCGCCGTGTACCAGGACATGATCTACTCCGTGGGGGGCCGCGACGACACCACCGAGCTGAGCAGCGCCGAGCGCTACAACCCCCGCACCAACCAGTGGTCCCCCGTCGTCGCCATGACGTCCCGGCGCAGTGGGGTCAGTGGCCGTGTGTGTGTGTGTTGCTTGAGTTTGTGGCCCAGTGTGTGTCCTACGTTAGTGTCTCTATCAGAGTATTTTTAATGTAAATGACCAATGCGTGCTGTGCTCAGAAGGCGATACTTCAAAGGGGCTCTCTGAAGATGTACATGTTAATAAATGTCTGTTAAGTCGTTATATCCATCGGCATACGAGGCAACGCTGAGGTGACACTGCGCTGAACGCCTTTGTATTTGCAGTAACGTTACGAACTGAGTGTCAATGACACCCAGAGACACTGTTCACTTATTGCCCAGAAGGTGTCGCCAAAGAGAACAAAAGGGACATCTTGGACTTGGATTACCACTTTAAATGTTTCCTCCCCGTCATTCTGTAGAAGGTAGTCATATCCTGTGATTAACACAGTAAACACAATGACGATTCGTAACCAACCCATAGTGGATAGTTCGTCCAGACGGTCAACCCTGCCCTGATCCCCATGCACACCCCGCCCCCTCCTCCTCTTGGGGCAGCCGCGGCCTACTGGATAGGGCTTCGGATTTGTAACCGGAGGGTGGCTGGTTCGAACCCCGACCAGTGCGAACAGCTGAAGTGCCCTTGAGCAAGGCACCTAACCCCTCACTGCTCCCCGAGCGCCGCTGTTGCAGGCAGCTCACTGCATCGGGTTTAAGTGTGTACTTCACCTCACTGTGTTCTGAGTGTGTCACTAATTCACGATTGGGTTAAATGCAGAAGACCAAATTTCCCTCACGGGATCAAATGAGTAAATCTTCTTCTTCTTCTTCTCCCCACCCCAAAATATCTCCCTCCCCCTCCCCAGGTGGGCCTGGCCGTGGTCAACGGTCAGCTGATGGCGGTGGGCGGCTTTGACGGGACAACGTACCTGAAGACCATCGAGGTGTATGACCCGGACGCCAACACATGGAGGTGAGCAGCGCCGCGCCCCCTGGCCCCGCCCAGGCCCCTCCCATGCCCCTCCCAGGTCCCTCCCCCGGGCCGCCACCAGCTGGATATTGGGGGACAGGGAGGGGCGTTGATGCTGGATGCTAGTCTGATGGCGCCTGCTAACGGCTGCTCTGATAGGCTGCTCTATTAAGACGTGATTTCACTGTCGCACTGCCGTGGTGTGTGAAAATGGTATAGTGTAATACAGGAATATTTACATTTACACTTGGGGCATTTAGCAGACGCTTTTATCGAAAGCGACTTACAAAAAGTACTTGGTATTTGATGGTTGTATAGAAATTGCATGCCCTTGCCCACGGCTTGGAGTAAATGTTGAAATGAAGTGACTAGAAGTGTAGGCAAAGTCTAGTCCAAGTCCAGAACCTTTTGAACCCCAGTCACCCCCGATGCCTCGCCTCCTCGCTCTTTAGTGGCGTGCAGCTGTGAGCCGCTTAACCTGTCTTTAAGGGGTGTGTGTGTGTGTGTGTGTGTCTTAGCGCGTGTCTTAGCACTAACCTGCTCTCTCTTCCTCAGGCTCTATGGCGGTATGAACTACCGGCGCCTTGGAGGCGGGGTGGGCGTCATCAAAATGACTCACTGTGAATCACACATATGGTAGCCAACTGGCCACGCCCACCCTCTGCCACCACCACGACCACCCCCCCCCCCCCCCCCCCCCTCCACCTCTATTGCCACGCCCAACCCGCCACCCTCACCCCCTCTGGCCACTCTCTTCACCTCCACCGCGCAACGGATGGACAGACGCCTCTTTTCACTGTCAACTGTCTGCCTCCAAAGAGTCCGTCTGGCTCCGCCTCCACCATGTGGCGGGGGGTGACCCCATGACCTTTAGACGCCTGCCGTGGCAGACGTTGTACTCAGCGTGTGAACTGAGTGCCGTGGCGAGGAGAGTGGTTCCTCTTCTTCGTGGCGTGGACAGAGCTCACCCCCCCCCCCCCCCTCGCTCGCCCCCCCCCCACCCCGGCGTCTTTTTAAACCCTCCCCCCACACACACACACACACACAGCAGCCCCTCGGAGCTCTGGAACAAACAAACCAAGTCACTCCCCTCCCCATTGGGTTTTTCAAGATGGACGCCAATGAAGGGACATTTTGGCTAGTGGAGAAACTTGAGTCACCATTTGAGCAAACATGAGCAACAGCAGCAGCAGTGTGTGTGGGCGGGGTGGGTGTCGGAGGACAAACAGCATGTGTTGTGTGTGTAGCACTCCGCTCGGTCTGGGCCCACAGACGCACCACCTTCATCCACAGCACAGCGCTGTATCGAAACGTGGACCGTGGACCACTCTTTGGAATGATGGAAATCGGGACGAAAAAATCTTTTTTTTGGGGTGGCGGGACTCAATCGATAATCATTGGAAGGAATCATTGTTTTGGGGTTTTTTGTTCATCATATTTGGGGTGGGGTAATGGTGCCACGGTTCAGACCCAGATCTTCCTGCTCCCACATTCTTATCATGAGACCGGAGGACTGTTGTCTCTGGTGAAACCTCTTCACAGTTGTTACAGAACCGCTGGCTGGGAGGGGGGGGTGTTTGGTCTCTCCGGTTGGCCCCTTGTGTTTTCCCTCTTTGTCCCAAGTCGCCGTGGCGACACACAGCACACCACAGTGCCATAAACAGACACCTCCTGGGATGCAGCTTTCTTCAGCACATGGACTGGTGGACCCCCGCCCGCATCCCTACACACACACACACACACACACACACACACGCACACACGTGTGTGTGTCTCCACTCCACAGAGGTGGGGGTCAGCGGGGGGGCCGCCCTGGTGGAAAAGGTCACCGGACATCAGATGCACTGTGACGGGTAGTTTTTTATTTTTTATTTAAGCTTTTAATTGTTGTTATTATTATCATCGTCAGCACACGCATACACCAAGTTCCACTGCAGTTCTGTTTCTCTTCTGGCCCCTTGTTGCACACGGTTTTCTACGTGGAACAGTACAAGTACATGTTTAGTTTTTTCGACAACACAGTTCTGCCCGTTTCTGCACTTTAATGACTCTTTTTTTTTGGGACGATGCGTTGCTCCACTCCATCAGGCTAGCCAACAATGTTTGATTGTTTTAATGCATCTATGAGGAAACTACGACGAAACGCTTGACTTTGGGCGATGCAGGTGCGTCTTTTGGATGTCCCTGCATTTAGTTTGTTAGTTTAGTTTTGTGTGCGGGGAGGGGTGTTGTAGCACAACCATTCAAAGGTCAACACTAATATCATTTGGAAAGAGTTCAAATTCAGACTGAACTCGAGATTCTTGCTTTCGCTCTGGGGTCAACATGAAAGTCGGTTGATTAGTTGAACTCGTGATTTCATGCATTTTGGCACTAAAATGGTGTTCTGGTTGGTATGCACCGCGGGGATGGGGGACAGGCGTATCCGGTTAGCATCCCTTGCCGTCACTGTGGGTGATCTCGTCACTGCCGTAGTTCACAGTACCGTCCGTGTGGCGCGGAGATGCTCGTTTATGGCTTCCGTTTGAGTTCCGAGTGTTGGTGAGGTGGTTACAGATGGTACTTTCATTTCAACTCCACGACGCCCAATGGATTCCACAGCTGTCCATCCCGTCGTTACAAAGTGATTTTTATTTGAATTGATGACATCACGGGTCTGGGTAGCGCAACTAAATCTGTATACA
This sequence comes from Urophycis tenuis, assembly GCA_036785325.1. Lineage (NCBI taxonomy): Eukaryota > Metazoa > Chordata > Actinopteri > Gadiformes > Phycidae > Urophycis > Urophycis tenuis. Next base: position 69,596 of record JAXIVH010000193.1, on the reverse strand, counting down.
AAACGGTATAAAATTAAATCTCATGTAGAGATTTAAGTGTTTTACTGCATCTACTATCGCTCCCCTCGACGCGGACACAATGCCTTCTGTGAAGACTGGAACTCAAAGTAGCCCATGCGTAGCTTCAGCCCCTGGCGGCCATCTTCTGACGTGCGTGGTGCGTGCTGCGTCTCCGGCCGTGGCGGTGTCCAGGCGGTCGCGTGTGAACTCGTTCGGCTGGCGGCGCGGTCACCGCCTCGGGTTCTCTATTTTATGGACTAACGAAAACAGAACATTTTCTTCCTTAAAGCGAGTTGTCTTTTGTGTGTGGAGATCCTGTTGGTGAAGAGGAATGTGAGGATTTTCCTGCACAACCTCTGTCAGTGGACTTCAGTACATAATAAAACATGAGAAAACCTGTGCTGGTCGTGTTGTGTATTTACAAGTATTTATTACAGCTGTATTAAAAAGTTGTGGCCAAACTCAGTGGCCTGGTGCATTATGGGCTCATAGAATCCATCCAGAATCCAAAACAATTTGTACATGTACGTATGTGTCCAAAGTGCCAAAAAAAAAGGAGAAAAAAAAAATCAAGTCAAGCATGAGAATGTCGACTAAAAAGAAAATTGTGGGCAAAAAATAAAATGTACAAATAAAAGCATTTTTCTGCAGAAATTCATTCAATCCAGGGAGTGGTCAGATTTCTGAAGAACCATTAACCTGTTCCCGAATGGTAGTGGGTGTGAACGATCAGATGGGCATTTTGAGGAGAGCACACTCTGTCAGGAGTGTGAGGGTGGTGATCATGTAACTGCTGTTGGAGATCTGCAGGGGTGAAAAAAATACAAGTGTTATTAGTGTACTTTTATTTTTAAGAATCCTGCAAGTATTTACCATTTGAGGGCAACAGTACTTTGAGTTATTGATTTAGTATGGGTCATCAAAAGTAACCAGCGCCCACTGCGTTATCTTGAACATGACAAGCAGCCGAGTGAGTAATTGTTTATAATCTTCTGAAATGGAGTAAAGCAACCAAATAGTTTGCATTTCTGAGGCTATACTATGAGAAGAAAGTGTTTTTACTTGACGAAACGCAGTTGACACGTTTTCATGAATCTCTGAAAGTTGAGGCAGGATGAAGCCAACCTGTCTCAGATCAAAAAGTAAGCCCTTAGAGCAACAGCAACAAAGCACAAGGCCTAACCTTGAGCCTGCCGCCGTGCTTGGCCGAGCCCAGCGCCGTGGACACCTGGGTCAGCCGGCCGGCCGACAGCTCCACCCTGAAGTGTCTGTAGAAGTGGTTCTTCAGGCCCTTGATGAAGCACGCCACCTCCTCCAGACCAACACTCCCGTCCTCGTCCTCGTCCTCCTGCTGCTCCTCCACCCTCTCCCCCGGCCGCCGGATGCTCCTCCACAGCTCCCAGGCGTCCTGTGGGTGCACCGTGTAGGTGACCTCCAGGGGAGGCTTCACCGGCAAGCTCCACACCAACTTCAGCTGCTTGATGCTGGAGCGGGCGTGGCAGTCGGTCCACAGTGCGGCCAGCCACTGCAGGTTCACCGAGTTGAACTCCAGCGGGCCAAAGCGGCAGTCGAACGTCTGTTGGAACCAGGCCTTGACCAATGTCGTCAGCCCTTCGGTCCCGCCGCTGCAGAAGAGCGGCAGGCACACAAAGTCCTCGGGCAGGGAGCGCACGTAGTCGGGGTCGCCGCCCACGCACGTCAACCAGCCGCTCCACAGCACCTTGTGGGGGTCGCCGGGCGCCGCGAATGGGGGCTTGGAGTGGATCTGTGGAGGGGAAGCGGCGGGACTTCAGTCAAGCATCCCTTTTCATATCGAATTGCACTTGATCAGAAGACAGAAGAACGCTGGAAAAATTTGCGGTTTCATACGGAACATGGACAGACCGTGATGCCCTCAGCTGCAGGCTTGAACTGATGTCACACAACAGGGTTCATCATCACCCGCCCTGCACATCATCAGCTACCTGGATGAAGACGGTGTCAGCATCCTCCTCTGTCTGCGCCATCCCGGGCACCAGCGTGAAGGACACCTTGAGGGTGCTCTCCAGGCCCACCTCCACCGCCACACCCTGCTGCTGCTCCGACACCACGAAGGCACTCAGCTGCCGCGAGTAGCTCTTCAGCTGCCCGTGGTGGAAGCGGTACAGCGGCGTGACGTAGGACAGCTGCCACTCCCTCACCAGCAGGGCCAGCTGCTCCGGGTTCACCTCCTGGAGGAGGCGGGGTTCAGGGCCCGAGAGGGAAGGGAGCGGGGGAAAGCATGAGAATCAAAGGATAAATAGTAAAATAATAATAACACTTTTTTTTTTTTTATCCAAAAGTTGATACATATTGAGTCCTACATGTCAGGTGTTGATGATGCCAATTACAGTAAAGTTGATACTAAACAGTATGGTCATTAGAACAATAGTACGAGTATTTTTCCACTCTGCATTTTCCATAATGGCATCGGACACAGCTCCATGTCCCTCATGGAGTAGAACATGCATTCAAAATGCATGCACAAAATAAATTGTTTTTCCTCACAGCAACACTGCGACGTTTGAGAACGAGTCTGCTGGTCGTCAGCCTCCGCTTGGAGAAGCCCGGGGTGTAGCCGAGGTGAGACAGCGTCCCCACACAGCTGCGGTAGGAGTGTCTGGAGCTCTTCCTTCTTCTTTGGACGACGACGCTGCTGACAGGCGTCCTCGCCTCGCTGGAAACATTCACAACGTAAAGTTATGAAGCATTGCGACCACGGCATGTTGGATAATGCACATCATGTCTGATCAATATCATGTAACCACGATCGCACCTGGTGGTACAGAACCATGTCCAAAAGGCAAACCCACATGCCTATATATACATCGAAGCACATTGCGCCAGGTCGGTGTGGTCATATATTTAGCATTTTCACTTTTGAAAACGCAACCCCAATGTCTGCAAACAATTAATTACTATTTACGACGGGTAGACTGAACGTATGTGACGGTGGTTCTGATTGAGCTGATGGGCTTGTGGGCTTGCATGCTCTGCTAAACTAAGACATCAAAATGATGGCCGTCAAATGAACGGGAAGCATGCAAACTATTTGCTGTAAGTGTGGAAAAGCTACGCACTACATACAGTGTTGTTGAATATGAATATCATAAATACCTGCTGTGTCGGTCCATGTCCTAAACAACAACTTGGGAAAAACAACAGGAAAAAAAATTCAAACGTCGCGGTTTCCCATAGTTCCATGCGGCAGTAGTTAGTCGATCACCGAATCATTCAACACCAATTCGAAATTCTGATTTCTTCTGACTTATAAGCGCAAACAAAACGACAATATCAGCCAAAACATGGGTGAATACATTTCGAAAAATATGCCGTATTATAATTTGGGGGAAAAAATCGTTTGTCTGTTGTCAATTATTCAACCACCAAGCGAGCCATTGTATCACGGTTTGACTATATTTGTCGTGCTGAACATCAACGTCATATCCATGCGCCCCGTCTGCTTGTATAAACAGACCGTTAAAAGGAGCGACAGGCATGTCACTGTGTTACAACTTCCTCCACACACACAACACATCTGCTCATTCCTGTTTGTAGGACAAACTGTGCAACGTTAATGCAACAACAGTACTCGCGTTGCAATCTGACATGTGGATATTTTTTCAATATGAAGCGATCATGGTAAATAATCGGTAAACACTTTATTCTTGTAGTTCATATAGTTACAATAATTGGAAATAAAAGAGATATATCTCAATATCTGGGAAATAATCTGTAAACCAAGCACTCGTGTATTGGTATGAAACATGTTAGAGGCTTGATGACCAAAATTATTAAGTAAGTTACCAATAGACTTTGAGGATGACGACCAAAACGACCACACTTCTGCATCGGACGCTGCTCCTCTTGAGAGCACATGCATGTAATCGCAGAGCAATTGCGACCACAGTTCAAGGGCGTCTGCTGTTGACAACCAGCATCAAAAGGTGTCATCTCCCAACCAACATCAACCGACCTGCATCTTCCTCGCCCACGGGTATGTGGCCAGATCTCAGTCTTCTTCACTTGTTTGAGTCACATTTTGACTCAAGTCAAAGCTCGTTGTGTGAATAAAGGTGAATTGGTTTCCAGGTCCGTGTAGCGTGTCACTGAGGAGTCACACCTGTGGAGAGCTTCGGTCTGAACATGCTGGGGAGAAGGTGGCCCTCTACGGCTGGGTCCAGTACCTGAGGTGTCTCACTGGAGAAGATGATTCTTAACATGGACCCTTGTGTGGGACATTCTAGAATAAGCCTAACCGTTTTAATGTTGCTCTCTACAGGCAGGATATGTTTGTCATCCTGCGAGACTACAGCGGCCTGACCCAAGTTGTGATTTCTCAGGACGATGTATGACTTTCCATACTGCGTCATAGAGTTCTTACATACAAATACACATGTATTTCTTTGGTGTAATCTAACAATTAATACGCCAAAGAAGAAGAACAACGCCACTACAATAACAATACAAGTTCTTGTCTCTCTCTCTCATCCATTTAAAGGGCAGTTTGAAGGCGACCCTCGGTGACCTCACAGTCGAGTCCGTCGTCAAGGTGACGGGAACAGTCAGACGGAGACCAGAAGGCCAGGAGAACGCTGTGAGTGTGTTTGGATGTGCTTGGTTTGTGTGAATGTGAAAGAGTGTGGCACCGTCTGTCTGGGGGATCTGTTCTCATATTCACATGACATGGTTTCCCGGGTCATTCAGATTCCATTGGATGTGAGACTATAGTCTCTTCCCTCTATCTATAGGAAAGAGATGCTTTTCTTTATATGAAAATGTCATTTTTTGAACACATCATCGAGATGGATCATCTTTGACATTTTCTATTTAGAGTCATTTGTTTTGTTATGATTGCAGCCAATGCAAATAATTTGAAACTCTTACCATGCTCCATCTTCTAACGCATGCTCTGCTGTTTTGGTTCTAGAAAATGCCAACAGGGGATATCGAGGTTCTAGCGGAGAACCTGGAGGTGCTAAACACGTGCAGAAAGCTGCCTTTTGAAATCAAAGACTTCATGAAGGTGGGTGGTCACTCCCAGCACTCCCCGGTCCAATATGGAATGTGTAAAGCACACATCCCATATTGGACTACGAGAGAAATGAAACTAGAAACTGCTAGAAAAAATGTATTTCTCCATCAGCCTCAGCTGTAGTAAACATTTTAAATGCTGCACGACTGTAAAATGAACACACACACACAAATTGCACTTTTTATTCCATTTTAGAAGTGTTCCCCAGTGTCAGGATAATCGATCCTCTATCTCGTACACCACTGGGAACAATGTAGAAAGCAAAGTGCGCCCATTTGGACTGAGCCTGTCATGACTCTGAACACCCTCACCGGGCCCCGGGCCACACGGCGGGCGCCGGTGGGTTTGTGTTGTGCTGGTGCAGAAGTCCGAGCACCTGCGCATGCAGTACCGTTACCTGGACCTGCGCTCCGCCCAGATGCAGCAGAACCTGCGGCTCCGGTCCCAGCTGAGCATGAGGATGAGGGAGTACCTCTGTCACGAGCACGGTACCAGGGTGTTGGGCTTCGCCGGGCCCAGCCTCCACCTCATCCTACTGAACATGTATGCGTAGTGTTTACTGATGCTTCTGTTCGAGGTTGAACACCGTTAACGATATCAACGTGGCTTCCTGTTGTATTCATGTTCTCAGTCATTCTTTATTGCCATGACGTCATTTGAATATAAATGTGTTCCTCTTCAGGTTTTGTGGACGTTGAGACTCCTACTTTGTTCAAAAGGACACCAGGGGTAGGTCCTCTACAGTTCTCTAACCTGTTTGTGTTTTATGAATAGTGTATTAATCACAGACAAATATACTGATTGGTGATTTTAAGCAGGGGTTCTCTGGCTTTATATGTATAATAGTAGTCTGACAATAGTAGATGTAATATTTTCAATAGTGGAATTAAATTATACTTTTTAGATGAGTCATGAAAGTAAAATTTAGAGACAGGAAACATCCCATCTACAGTGGAACAGAGTTGTGTTTGAAGTGGCTCACCTTAAAACGTATTCCCCTGACATGAAAGAAAAGATCAAAGTGCAATGCATATAAATTGCATCCCTCGCCCTCTGTCTCTCTCTTCCTCTCTATCCTGTCTCCCCCTCCCTTTCTCAGGGAGCCAAGGAGTTTGTGGTTCCGTCCAGAGAACCCGGCCGGTTCTACTCCCTCCCCCAGAGTCCCCAGCAGTTCAAACAGCTGTTAATGGTGGCCGGTGTGGACAGGTGAGCGTGCCAACTCCCTTCCCTCTTATCTCTCCATACAAATGGCTGCATGCAAAACAAGTCGATGTGCTTCGGCATTTGTTGTAAGTGCTCTGACGCTTTATTTCAAAGTTTTACAGCCTCCATTATCTGTACTTTATATCGCTATATGGGTGTCTGTCTCTCTCTCTCTCTCTCGCTCGCTCGCTCTCTCGCTCTTGCTCTCGCTCTTGCTCTCGCTCTCTCTCTCTCTCCCTCCTCCCTAACACCGTAGGTACTTCCAGTTTGCTCGCTGCTACAGGGATGAGGGGTCCAAACCAGACCGGCAGCCCGAGTTCACGCAGGTACAGAGGGATACAATCCTCAAGCCTAGCACAGACTTCAAGTCAACATTTTAACAATGTATTTGCAGTAAGCACCTCAACCAATATACTGTATAAGTCATGCGGTCAGATCTTACATGTGGCCACACACACACACACACACACTAAACCAAACCCCCACGCCTGTGTGTGTCCCAGGTGGACATAGAGATGTCCTTCGTGGAGCAGCCGGGGGTCATGGCGCTGGTGGAGGGACTGCTGCAGTACTCGTGGCCCCCGGAGCTGGGTGGGCTCAGCCGTCCCTTCCCCTGCATCACCTACGCAGAGGCCATGAGGGACTACGGCTCAGACAAGCCTGACACCAGGTTCCACATGAAGGTCTGGGAGCTAACTGTGTGTGTGTGTGTGTGTGTGTGTGTGTGTGTGTGTGTGTGTGTGTGTGTGTGTGTGTGTGTGTGTGTGTGTGTGTGTGTGTGTGTGTGTGTGTGTGTGTGTGTGTGTTTACACACTATAAAAATGTAAAATGTGTGTGTGCTATTTGATGTGTCTCCGTCCAGCTGGTTGACATCAGCGAGGTGTTTGTGAACACGGAGATAGAATTCCTCAAGTCAGCCCTCGGCCAATCAGAAGGCTCCGTCCATGCCATCTGTGTCCCCAGCGGAGCGGTATGCAAACAATGTCAACTCCATGTACACAATAAATGACTAATATAGTCTCATGTATTCATTGAAAATGAATTAATTAGTAATATCTTAATTATCTTAATATCTTAATATAATCTATCTGATAATGTATCTCTCCTCTTGCTCGACAGAAACTTTTCAAATCCAAAGACTTGGAGACACTCAAAGAGACGGCCAGGACTCTGTTTGGACAGGTACGCTGAGGTCGCCCTTAACCTGAAGAACATAAGAATAACCAAAAGTAAGACTGCATATACAAGCGACAGCTTGAATGTTGGGTGGACTACAGTCACCTATCAATGCTGCAGAAAAACCCATTGACACCCATCAACCTTATCCTCTCAGGCTATTGCTTTGATAATCAGCTGATGCTTTGATAACGCTAATAAAGTTTCAGACACTTAAAAAAAACAATCAATCAGTGTAGTATCACTCACTGGTCTCTTTCCTGACTGCTGCCTGACCTGTTGGGGTTCCTCTCAAGGAGCTGAGCGTGGTTGCAGTGAGGGAAGGAGGCACGCTGAAGTCCCCCCTCAGTAAACATCTGTCCCCCTCCGACACCGAGGCTCTCCTGGGGAAGACCGGGGCCCGGCCGGGGGACCTGCTGCTGGTCTCGGCCTGTAGCCTCCACACCGTGGTAGGTCAGGGCCGGGGCGTCGCTTAGCTCCCCCTTTGTCCTTCTGACACCGGGTTCAGCTGTAGAACTCAAAGGAGAGAGCAGTGGTGTGGATGAAAAGGTTATTTTAAGGTTCTCTCTCTCTCTCTCTCTCTCTCTCTCTCTCTCTCTCTCTCTCTCTCTCTCTCTCTCTCTCTCTCTCTCTCTCTCTCTCTCTCTCTCTCTCTCTCTCTCTCTCTCTCTCTCTCTCTCTCTCCTTCTCTCTCTCTCTCTCTCTCTCTCTCTCTCTCTCTCTCTCTGTCTCACTCTCTCTATACCGCTCTATCTCTCTCTACCTCTCTTTCCCTTGCCTTAGTTCCATTTTATTTCTCTCTGAGAGTCTGTTTCCCGCTCACAGGGATTCAACATCTTCTCAACAGTTTGAAAAGTTATTTTCAGATATTTGGATGAGTGCGTCGTGTAACTAAACATGATCCTTACAAATCCAGGCGACCGCTGCACTACCGGATGGCCTCGTTCCTAATTACGTTGGCCCGTGATTACAAAACAGACAGTTTATAAATGCAATGCATATTAGATTTGAAAAGGGGGAACATTTCTCATTGGCCGGCCGTCTCCATCTATAGCTCATTTCTCTCCACCTTACCTTCTTCTTTCTTCAATCTCTCTGACTGTCTTTGTTCGAGGGCAAAATCAATAGGCTGTATGAAACCAGCATATTTCACTGCCTCCTGCTGTAACAGACCTGAGGGAGAATGGTGAAAGAGAGGGGCCGACATTAACAATAAGGTTTAAATCTGCAGGTCTTTTCCACTTGCTCGTTTGCCATGTTATTTTCACTCAGTCATTTTTAGGATTGCATTGAAGAATTCATTGTTTGGACTCCCAAAACGTGTTCAATGACGTGCCTTTTACCTTCTTTTTGTGCGTACATGTAGTGGAACTGGTATATATAAATGTTATATATTTAAAACGGATCTTTTAAATAAATCTCTCTCTCTCTCTCTCTCTCTCTCTCTCTCTCTCTCTCTCTCTCTCTCTGTCCAGCGCCCCCTGCTGGGGAGGCTGAGGCTGCAGTGCGCTGAGCTCCTGGAGGCCCGGGGTGTCGCCCTGAGGGACCCCACGGTGTTCCACTTCCTGTGGGTGGTGGACTTCCCACTCTTCCTGCCCAAGGAAGAAGAACCAGGGTCTCTGGAGTCAGCCCACCACCCCTTCACGGCCCCCGTGCCCCAGGACGCCCACCTGATCTACACAGACCCCCTGCAGGTGGGGCTGACGCTGTGTGTGTGTGTGCGTGTGCGTGGGTTTTCAGTGTCAGTGTGTTTGTGTGCTTACTACACACCATACCCCAGGAGGGAATGTCTTCTTGTGTAGTGTGGTAAGGGGGAAGGACTCCTATGTAAAAGGTCCTGGATTCGAACCCCGATGCCTGCGGCCCACAGTGTGAAGAGGCCAGTGAGTGTTGTGTGATAGTGGACCTCCTGTCCCCCCAGGTGCGCGGGCAGCACTACGACCTGGTGCTGAACGGCTGTGAGGTCGGAGGGGGGTCCATACGCATCCATAAGGCTGCCGAGCAGCTCCACGTGCTGAAGAACATTCTCAAGGTCCGCCCCTGACCTTTCCAGTTTTAATACATATTTTCGATGAAAAAATTTATATAATATGAATTCAATCAAAAATGTACATTTACATGTAGGGCATTTAGCAGACGCTTTTATCCAAAGTGACTTACAAAGAGTATGTTTGTCATAAGAAGGTGAAACATTTCATTGCTGCTAATACAGTAAAAAAAAAGTCAGCAGAACAAGTTTTAAGCATTTCAATTGCTAGGTATTATTTGTTTTAATGTTGCATTCATATTATGAGCATGATGTCAAAATATCCAGCATTGTGTTCTTCTTCATCAGGAAGATGACTCTCTTCTCTCTCACCTGCTGGAAGCACTGGACTCTGGGGCGCCCCCGCATGGAGGCATTGCGCTAGGTCCGATTCAGCTTATTTGCCATGAGTTAGAATTCAATCCCACATTTCAAGCATATGCCTATGTTCGATTGGGCCATACACATAATATTATTTTATTTAAAATGCTAGCCAGGGGTGTTTGAAGCCAAAACATTCAGGGTTTGAACCCCAATGTCCGCATTGCACTCACCTTGTCTCTATATTTTTTATCAGCTAAAGTACCCACCCATACTATGTGCCTCATTGATTTACCATTATTTCATCACATCATCTTACAATCCATTTAGGTCTGGACCGACTCGTCTCTCTCATGGTCGGTGCTCCCAGCATCCGTGATGTCATCGCCTTCCCCAAGTCCTTCCGGGGTCACGACCTCATGACCCAGGCCCCGGACTATGTCTCGGAGGAGGACCTGAAGCCGTACCACATCTCCGTCACCTGGCCACCTGCCCAGAGGGAGGAGCCCCCCGAAGAAGTCCAAGCGACGTCCAAAAGAAGTCCTTGACCTAGATCCCGGACCACCTCCTAGACTAGGACCCTTCCCCAGGGGGGAAAGAGAAGAAGAAAAAGATTGAAATCCTTGGAGGGATAGGGTGGAGGGATAGGGTGGATAGCTGGAATGAACATATTTCATGTGTCCTAAAGTTTCTAATTTTACATGTTAAACTTTAAGGCGCAGAGATTACATACTACATGGTGGTATGAAATGTATACATGTATACACAAACACTCTTGATGATTGAAAATCATTTCAGAGTTAATAACCTCCACTATTCCGGTGCAAAATGCAAAAGGTCATCAATCACTCTGACAAGCAGTGATGTCAGTGGACGTTGGTGTGAGATGGACCCTTCAACTAGACGCTGCTGATGAAGCAATGTGATTAACAGAAAATACTCGTTACACTATGTATCATGAAGAATAAATCATGCTTTAAGCAGCTGTGATGATTGATGATGATTATGTATTACAATATTATCAATAGCTAAATTTAGCTGTGCACACATTGCCACATTTCAATACATAGTACAGTTTTTGGTCTATATTTGAAAAAAGGTCATAGTACAACAAAATTCTACAAATCCCAGTATGAGTACACAATAGATAACATCAAAACAAAAATGCTCACAAATATATACTAGTGACTTAAAATGTATATTTTAAATCTATTTAAATTATTATTATTTAAAGTATTTACTATTTTTTCGACATTGGTGGAAGACCCGGAAGAGAAACACGCGTTCCGTGACGTGTCCCCGTCGGCCCCGCCCACTGCATACGTACAGAGAAAATGACAGAGATGTGATTGTTCGGTGCTATGGTTCAGTATTCTTCACATTAACACGAACATCCCGTTCCGCCGTTGTACCTGAACGAGTTCACCGATCACCCAAGGTGTGGAACATTTGTTTGGCTTTCGTTTTGTTTGACAAATCTATTTGCCAATGTCCGCCTGCCAAACTGGCGATCAGACCAGGTCACTTTAACTGTTTAATCTGTTCTTCCACAGATCCTATTGTATCTATTTTAGGTACGACCCCCGTTCGTTGCGTACGGGGGTACACGAACAAGGAAGCATTGTTGGGGACTGTCCACGTTAGGTCGTGGGGACTGTCCACGTCAGGTCGTGGGGACTGTCCACGTTAGGGTCGTGGGGACTGTCCACGTTCGGCCGTGGGGACCGAGTTCACTGCGCGACAGTTGAGTGGAAACGCACGATAAAATGGCACCAATGGGCATCCGCCTGTCGCCCCTCGGCGTGGCCATCTTCTGCCTCCTAGGAGTCGGGGTGATCTACCATCTGTACGCCGGCGTCATCTCCAGCCGGGTGGCCGCGTTCAGGTCAGTCGTTCGGGTGGATAGCCTCGAACACCGCGTTGTTAACCTGGCGACGTGTCACGGTGGCATGCTTATCAGAATACCTAGAGTTTTCTTCACTTCTTTTGTTTTCTCCATGTTGTCATCTTTATCTGTGTGTGTCTGTGTCTGCCTCTGTCTCTCTTTCTGCAGGCAGGGAAGCAGAGTGGATCTGAGGGATCTGCTTGCTCTATCTGTCGAAGCTGCGGTGCAGGGAGGCAAAGAGGTGAGGACTATTAATAATTGTATGTTAAAGGAAATGCCCCCATTTGCTCCGATGTCTCCAGAGTCACAATCCTGACTGAAGGGTGGGGGGGGGGGGATGGTCAGTTATTGGCTATTTCTTTCAAAATGCCTTCATGCCTTTGTTTGACCCGCCCCTAGGTGAAGAAGGTCAGAGAGGAGAATACTCTGGAGGAGAGGTCAAAGGGCAATACCAAAGAGGGAGCCAAAGAGTTGATGACACTGGGTGACTTGAGGTCGCACAAGAAGATGTTCTACTTGATGAAGAACACGTACCCTGGGCTCAAGGTACATGTGGCGTGATGGGAAACTCGGAAATGTGTACATGAGTGACAGTGAATTCAGAATTTCATGAACAGCAGGTTCAACATCCTGGCCACGTCTGCACGGAAGCATAGGCGTTGGATGATTCAGTGATTTTGTCGGTGCTAATGTTTTTTGGGGGTCATTGTTCAGTAAATGGTCATGGACTTATTTGTTGTTATCGGAAGACGTTGTTGCGTTTGATGCGGCCGCAACGTTTCTTATGTGAGATTTGGCAAAACAAAGTTTTCATTCGCCTATACTTTACTGTAGGGTTACGGTTTTACAGTACTACAACTCTTTTAGTCCTCTCAATATAGCCAACCACAAATCCCTTGATGCATCAGCCTCTGTCCAAACCGCTTTGGTTGGAGATGGAGAACAATCAAAGCATCACTATTTGGGGAGAGTCACAAATCAGACTTGAGATTTGTGAGACTGCAAATTGCCAGAATGGCGTGATATCTTCCTTCATATTTGTTTCGAACAATCATGTTGCGGAAGCAACATATTGGAAAACAATGATCTGTACGTGTGTAATTCCAGACACCAAACTAGGCCAGCAGTAGTAAATTGTCTAAAATTGTCTGCAAAGTTTTCAACTCAACATTGTGTAGACTGTAGAAATACACATATCACTATCCCCTTGTGAACGCTTCTGAAAGTGTTCCTCTGTAGAATACCAGGAAACAGGCCGAGGTTACTATTGGAGTAAATACAATAATTCCACATTCTGCACAAGCAGGTTTCCAATGAAAAAAACTGCACAGAGTGCAGAGTAGTTTTACAGATCAGGTTACACGAGCAGAGGGGGGAAAGTAGCGTGCTGTGGCCAACCTGCCTACACCTCTACTCAGTGTCATATCAGTGGGAAACAAGGCCATTTGTTTGAATGTGTTTTAGTTTGAAGGTGTGTCCAATTATCTTGTTTGAGCACTGCTAATCATACGTCCCACGCCCTAGCCTAAAATAGTTTGTGTGCGTGTGTGTGTGCGTGCGTGCGTGCAGGTGAACAGCGAGGAGCATGACAGTTCTGCGGGGGAGGGGGAGGTCTGGAACAGGGAGATCCAGTCGGACATCTTGAATAAGATCCCCCAGGGGAAGGAGGTCCCCGCCGACAGCGTCACCGTGTGGATCGACCCGCTGGACGCCACCCAGGAGTACACGGGTCGGTCCATTTACATTTACATTTAGGGGCATTTGGCAGACGCTTTTATCCGAAGCGACTTACAAAGAGTAGATTTGTCATAAGAAGGTGGAACATTTAATTGCTGCTAATACAGTAAGAAAGTAACTAGAACAACTTTCAAGCATTTCAATTGCTAGGTTAACCATTGCTAGTATACAACATCTCTGACGAAGTGCCAAGTTACAATGAGCGATCAAAGTGCCAAGACATCCAACAAATAAGAGCATGAAATGGCATGGGTTATGCAGGGCTCAGAACAGCGGCCTGCTGTTCTGATTGGCCGGCGAGATCTCCCTACTCGTGTGCAGTTAGTCCGAGCTCAAAATTGATCCCCGCGGAATACCACTTACAGGTTTTGCATCTGTACGAATTCTAAGGTTGATACTTTTGACCATGCTCTTCCCGAACAGATAAGCTGAAGTCGTTTGTCTCCAGCCCAAACCGGCTTAGCGACGAGTACTGTTTAGTATTACGTGACAAGGGACACGACAATTGAATTCTGTGTTTGCGATGCTGTGTGCCTTGTTGCTCGTGGCCTATTTCGCCCCCAGCTGTTCCAGTCTTGTGTCTTTTTCCAGGCTCCAGGGAGTTCACGTCATTCGGATGAAATGTCACACCTTCATGTTCACCCCTTTGACCTATTGTTCATGTCGTCATTCTTACTTTGCAATAAACGCTCTCTATCTCTCTCTCTCCCCCCCCCCCCCCATATCTCTCTCTCTCGCTCTCCCCATGTCCTCATTCTCTCACTCTCTAGAGAACCTGTCCCAGTATGTCACCACCATGGTGTGTGTGGCGGTGGACGGTAAACCAGTCATCGGGGTCATTCACAAGCCCTTCACCGGAGACACCGGTAACCGATGTCACCTTTCCTGCAACTTTAATACAGCCATCTTGGTTGTAAACTCTTTGTGTGTGTGCGTGCGTGCGTGCGTGCGTGCGTGCGTGGCATGTCGGCTTGTTTCTGTGTACAACACAATGTTAGGGGATATTCTGTATGGCCATAGCAGCTCCCTGTAGTTATTAACCTTTTAATTCATAGTTTAGTGTCTTTCTCTCAGAAGGTTAAAGATCAAATTGTTAACCCGTCCCTCTCTTCGTCTGTCTGCCTGTGCATCTGTCTGTCTGTCTGTCTCTCTTGCTTGATCTATCTATCCTTCCCTTCCTTCCACTTCCTATCTTTGACCCCCCCGTGACCCCCCTGATGGGCGACCCCAGCCTGGGCGTTTGTGGGCCAGGGCACCAACGTGCGCGCGCGGGCCTCCTACAGCAGCAGCCCGCCCAAGGTGATCGTGTCCCGCTCGCACGCCGGGAAGGTGAAGAGCTTTATCCAGGAGGCCTTCGGGAACACCACCACCATCACGCAAGCAGGCGGAGCCGGTGAGCGTCCCCTCAGGGGCTTCTTCCGCTGACGGGATAAATAGACGCGCGTTTGTGAACGCTCGCTTGCATTATGGAAATGTCACTGGAACTGTAAGACGCTTTTTTTTTTGTGAAAGTGCCTGCTGGCGGTTTTTATAATTTTTTTTTATTTTTTAAAGAAAGTCCCTCTGGTGTCTCTCTCAGGATACAAGGTCCTGTCCCTCGTGGAGCCCCTCCCTCATGACACGCCCGTCACCTCAGACCAGGCGGACGTCTACATCCACGTCACCTACATCAAGAAGTGGGACATCTGCGCTGGCGCCGCCCTGGTGGCAGCTCTGGGTAAAGACACCATAACCTGAGGCTTTGCAGGCTTTTCTCCGGCGTCAGTAAAAAACCACGGCATGACGGCCCGTTTGATAGGATGCTTACTAGTTTTGGCACTACTACTGCTACTGCTACTGTTGGAAATAACCGTATTTTCAGGCTAGGTTATTCGGACTCTGCGTTGTGTATTTTAGGTGAGAGCAATTGTTGATCGTAGTCAATAAGGTCAGGACAGTTGGATTGGAGGATCGCAGCCAGAGGGTTTTATAACAGAATTTAATACAGTTCTCGGATGGCAATGACAGGACACACGTTCAGCCGAACGCATGTAAGAAGAATTAACAGATATGGACAGAAAACAGCAACTGGCGTCACACAATAGGAAGATGATAACGTGTTCCTTTGATAATACAGCATATGTATGTGGTGGGGTCAGGGTGACATGCCCTGGGACTTGCCACCTTATCTTAGGAAACTATCTATAGTTGACAAGAAGTAAAGAACCAGTTGTTAGAAAGGCGTCAGAGTGACGCTCGCACTGATACACACAATATGGGCTTCAATGATACACAAGAAATACCCAGGATCTAACAGTCCCTCCACTTGATCAACTCAAATGTAGTTTAACGATCACACTCTAATTGGGGAATTTCAGTGTATTGTTCAGCAACTAATCAGCAACTAACTAAACATTCAATGTACCTACTAATCAACACAGACAGTGTAAAGGCAATAGTAACATAAAAGCATACTTATCATACACAAGGAAACCAGGTGTAGGCTACTTGAAAATAAAAAACTCATCCTGTTACAAATGAATGCTACTACTACTGCTACTGCTACTTAAACCTGCACTATGTATCTTTCTACTCACTACTCCAATATCTGAACTACTGTACAATGTTTCTAATGGAGACACTGTAGCCCCCCAGTGTGGAAAAACCTTAACAAGCCAACCAAGCCGTAGGGTTGCATGTCGTTTGTTGTCCCTTGTGTGTTCCTCGCTGCGGCGTTACCCGACAGTCCCGCACTTTGAGGCTCTTGTTCGGAGTGTTGGTGGGTTCTGACCGGGCCGGGCCCGTGGCGTGTCTCCTGTGTTCAGGGGGCCGCATGACGACGCTCAAGGGGGAGGACATCGACTACAGCGGCAGCGAGGCCAACGGCGGCGGCCTGGTGGCCACGGTGGGCCTGGACCACCAGGCTCTGCTGGAGAAGCTGCCCAACTGGGACCCCGAGAAGCACTGACTCACCCGCGCGGAACCGCCCACCCACACTGAGCCGCTGACGGTTGGGACTACGCGGTGGGCCGGCCCACGCGGCCAGACATTTAATTGCCCATAGCCCATCGCCGCCGCCGCCGCCACGGCACGCCCCCGGCGTGGTACAGAGACGCACACTGAACCACGGACCCGGCCGGGCAGCCCAGCGGCTGAGAGGGGGGTGGGGGGCGGGGGGGCGGGGGGGCGGGCGTGGAGACGCACGGACGTCCCGGGTAAACCAGCGGCCGTCTCAGGGACAGGTGGAGCACATGGTTTGCCGTGACTCGTGTTTGGGGGTTTTGTTTGACCCCTGACCCCCTGGCCGGGGGCCTGAAGGGTCATGCTGGCCGGTGTTATCCCGATGAACCCATTGCGATATGTCTTACCCTCGTATCTCCGGGCTCTGTCCTTTTTTGTCAGCAAAACGCATCAAAGCAAGAACAAAAAAAAAAAACTGTTCTGTTCTCCATTGAGTTTAGAGCACGGCCATGCATGGTTTTTATAAATGTTATTATGAAAAGTGTTCATGTTAATGTATGGTCCCAGCAACTGGTAATTTCACGGGTTTGATCTACCAACTCTCTGACTGCTGCTTGTGAAATGGAACTCATTCAACTAGCGGCCATCTTGTCATCCTGGGCTATTCTGGCATTCTGTTCCTCCAGCCAGCTAGTGCTTACAACCAAGATGGCCACTAGGTGAATCAGGCCCATGGTCACTGCATGGATGGGTCATGGCCTGTTCAATTTACGGTTTACCAGTCAAGGCCATAAGTGTTGATTTCAACATGTATTGAGTAACTTCAGAGCTTGTTCATTTCTTCAAGGGTGATTGTCTCTGCTATTTTATAAGAGAATAACTGCTTTTCTATCAAAAAAAAAGCAGAGGGTGATGGTTTTTCTTTAATTTCAATTGACTCTTGTCAATAGTCACAGTGGCTCAAGGTGATCGATCATCTTGCAGCCTACTTCTGTAGACAGAAGCCATCTTGCGCAATACTCAATACTGAGCCACATCGAAAGCTGTGTGGCATGACTGGGTCTGGAGATGCTAGTCCAGAAGCTAGCTAGGAGGGTTCCTAGCTTATATGAAGCTGTCTGGCAGAAGTCCAGTTGTCTGATTCAGTATAAATAACCCAGTAGTCATCTGTACTGAAAAATAGAAGTTGTTTCTATCTGGATGTGCTAATGAAGTACAAACAAATAAGCACAAGCTAAATGTACTAATTGTTTTTGTGCGGGTGGGGGGGGGGGAGAGAGAGAGAGAGTGTGTGTTGGCTGGTGGTGGATCAAAAATCTGGCTGGGCTTTTACTTTGTAAAACTAGATTTTGTAAACATTTCCTCTGCTGTCAATGGAACAATACCTGCTTTGACATCACTGAGTACGCGGTGCACATCAGTGCAACGCAACCTTGTGTTCCATGTTTTTCATACGAGTGCCTTTTGTACAAGCAGGGAGGGATGTGGGCCGGGATGTCTGGCCACAGCTGTTCACTCGGTGGACGGTTTGGTGTCGGAACATAGAAGGGATGTTGCGTTAACTCTGGTGGTCTCTTTCGGTGTACTCAGGCACATCATCATCATCGTCATCGGAGTAGCCTGGCAATGGTGACCCAGTTGGGTTGATTAGCCATGCACCCATTCATGCTGTGTGTGCAGTTCTGGTACTCCAGGATGCGCACACACATGGCTCTCTTCCTCACGTGGGCCGCCACCAGCTTGGCTGTTAAGTCAGCTGGACCTCCTGGCTCGATAACACCAGTACCATTACCTACCTGTGCGGGTTGTCACGGCGATGGAGTGGGTCCTCCTAATGGACCTGCCATCGTTTGTGGTCATGACTTGTAATTCCAGACCCAAAGTGTTGTGTGGAATGGTGTGATGAGGGCGAGTGAGGAAAGGCATTTCTTTCATTGTGTGTGTGTAATGATAGAAAAATCTGTGAAGTACGTATATGTCATTAATAAACAATAACATGGCGATGATGGGCAAAAACAAACAATAATCATAACTTTTCATTGGTCTTGCCTTTGTTAAAGCGTTTCATTCCTTTAACTGGAGGTCGCCACCGATCACAGAATAGAGGATTGTAACTATGCTGGTTGGTAGGGTTCTCATGACATACATGTATCTTGTGTGTATACGGTAATTTACTGTTAATGGCAACTTTTGAGTTGTCTTTATTTTAGAATAAGTGATAACTTCACAAAATTCTTTTCTCACGTTTCAAACACCCGGCGTGAGTGGCTGCAGGTTTCAGGAAGTGGTGCTGGGTCCTTTTGACAGGTGGTGTTGTTATCCTGCCTGCCCCTCAGCTCATGAGTCAATGCTTTTATTGTGAGTTTCCAATAAAAACATACCCTATTCGTGCATGGTGACATTAGCGGTGTCCACGTCTGTCATCGTCCCCTCCGGCCTGGCTGTTGCACCAACACAATGGTACGATTCTGTTGAGTCATTCAGAGGACGCTTTTGTCCAAAGCTTTACCAATCGCTGCAGTTTGTTGAACTTGTAAGATGTAACTGTGGCCACTAGTGGTCACTACATGTAAATGTTGCAACTTGAGGCCACTGTAGGACAGCTTTCTTCTCACAAAGCGGCAGACAAGCGCAAAACCAGATGAACGTGGCGTTTCAGTTTCTTTCGCTTCATATTTGTTTCAAATTATGTTGTTGGAGGTGGAGATCTGAAAGTGTATTTGGCAAACAAACTGCCAGCCAAATAGATTAAATGAATATTGTAAAAGATAATAGCTGATCAGCATCACCTCGTGGTAAAATTGGGGCCATGTAAATTCAGGAGCTCCACATAATTTTTGGCTGTCCCAAGAACAGAACCCAGAACCAGGCGATGGCCACAAGGTCACAGAGTCTCCGTTGGCATGTGCAAGATCTCAATTTATTTGCAGCAAGAAATGGGCAGCCCCTAATCCTGCATAATCAAGAGTTACAAACCAAAAATAATACAGAGTGTGATAGACGATTACCAAGGTGGCAATAAAGCAGAACAGAAAACAAAAACCCTGCCAAAACCAACGCCACAAAGGTCACAGGTAGAGCACTCATTAAACCAGATCTTCACAAACTTGACAGCTCACTTTTCTTCATTTTAAATAGTGTTCCAAAGTCACTTAAGTCAGATAATTAAAATAAAGCTATGATTATCCATATAATTAATATTTATATAATCTCATAAGTGAAAAAAAACACCTGATTGACGAAACCAATTAATAAATTTCCATACAACAAAGTGCCTGAATAGTTTTTTTCTTCAAATAAATTAATTGACAGCAAATTCATAACGAGTACATCAAACAAAAACAGCATTGTTCCACACATAAACATCAATTTTCCCCAAATATTTCTTTACATTTCAACCATGGCGGTCTGAGTTAATTCAATACAAATAGCTTGACAAGTCGTTTTCCTTCCCGTTACTTACGACCAACTGAAGCGGCCCGGCCACGGAAACCGCTCCTCGTTCAATCTTCCTCCGACAGAGTTAGCCATCAACCAATGAGCACTGGACCTCGGGGGCGGTCGACCAATGGCTGGGCCGCGCTCAGGCGTGGCTCACTGGCAGTTGTGTCATCGACTGGCCCGTCAGTGGCTGGAACAGCAGCGCAGGTGACGAGTCGACTGGTGAATGGAAAAAAAAAAAAAAATTAAACAAAGAAATGATATGTAAATATCATAAATCTTCGTGTGTCATTATACCGGCCCCAAAAATCGACTTTACTTCATGCTTAAAGTTTTTCAGAATTGGAACATTCATGAGGTTAAAATTTGTTTTGACCAAAATGTTAAATGTCTTGCTTGGAAGTGCACTGTACGACAGAACACACATCTGGACGGTGCCAACCAGGGACTCACTGTTCATGTAGGTCATGGTGGGGTCCGACATGATGTAGGAGGAGTACTGCAGGTCGTCCAGGGGAGGCGTCAGCTGACCGGAGGGAACCAGTGTCATGACCGCAGCAGGCGGGCCCGGGTTTGGGTACACATGCTTTTTTTGGCGGGCCCGGCAGTTTTGGAACCACACCTGTAGATGAAGGGGGGAGGGGGGAGGGGGGGGGTCGCCATGTTAGTACTGAGGTACCACCTGGGGCCTACCACATCTTCAGGGGGAACGTTGGATAATCACATTTTCTGTGTGTAGAATCAACACAACCCGACCCACCTGAATGACCCCCCCCCCCCCCCCCCCCCCGTATTACCTGTACAGACCACCTGTAAAACCCACCTGTATTACCTGTACAGCCCACCTGTAAAACCCACCTGTATTACCTGTACAGCCCACCTGTATAGCCCACCTGTATTACCTGTATAGCCCACCTGTATTACCTGTACAGCCCACCTGTGTAACCCACCTCTATTACCTGTAAAACCCACCTGTATTACCTGTACAGCCCACCTGTGTAACCCACCTCTATTACCTGTAAAACCCACCTGTATTACCTGTACAGCCCACCTGTATTACCTGTACAGCCCACCTGTATTACCTGTACAGCCCACCTGTATAGCCCACCTGTATTACCTGTACAGCCCACCTGTATAGCCCACCTGTATTACCTGTACAGCCCACCTGTATAGCCCACCTGTATTACCTGTACAGCCCACCTGTATAGCCCACCTGTATTACCCGTACAGCCCACCTGTATAGCCCACCTGTATTACCTGTACAGCCCACCTGTATAGCCCACCTGTATTACCTGTATAGCCCACCTGTATTACCTGTACAGCCCACCTGTGTAACCCACCTCTATCACCTGTAAAACCCACCTGTATTACCTGTACAGCCTACCTGTATAGCCCACCTGTATTACCTGTACAGCCCACCTGTGTAACCCACCTCTATTACCTGTAAAACCCACCTGTATTACCTGTACAGCCCACCTGTAAAACCCACCTGTATTACCTGTACAGCCCACCTGTAAAACCCACCTGTATTACCTGTACAGCCCACCTGTAAAACCCACCTGTATAACCCTGCGGCTTAGCCCGGTTCTCTCGGCCAGGAGCTGCAGAGTCTGGGCATCTGGGTTGTTGTCCTTTGCAAACTGGCACTGCATGATCTACAGAAGACACACCAACCTCCGCTTGAAGAGGGCCCCCATTTTACCCCCAGGTGTGATCATCCATTACAGAATCAGCCCCATAGTTACATGCGGGTGTTTCCACCTAGATGCATGACAGACGATTAACCTACCAACCTATCCTAGTGGACTGCACCCACTGGTAGGTTGATCTATCTGTCATGCATCTGGGGGGACACGCCCACATTCTACTATGGGCTTCATTCTGTAACGGCTGATCAGCATCACTACACCTGGTGGTAAAATATGGGCCTTTTAGCTCCAATAGGTACATCATTTCCATCAAGCTTGCGCAGGTTCCTGGCAATCAGGGGTGTACCTGCAGCTGGTCGGGGGTGAAGCTGGTCCGGGCTCTCTTGATAGGCTTCGGTTTGGACCCACTGCCGTCCTGATCCGAAGGCTCCGCTTCCTCCACGTGGACTTTATCTGAGTAACAACAACCAACAGGCATGCAAGTTGAAACCATGACCTAAACGAGGTGGGGTTAGTCTAGTAACTCTCCCAGCTCAGCCAGGTTGCCGGTGGCAACTGCATCTGAAAGTGTCTCCATCAAAAAGGAGTGTCTGTAATGTGTCATTATTTTTTTGTATTTATTGAGATGGTGTGTGTACATATATTTAATAAACACCATCTAAGGAAATAAAATACAAAAAAAGCCACACCCAACATGACCCACAGGAATAAATAATTCAAGACATTTTTCCAACTGCTGTTTACCCTCTAAAATAATACTCCCACGTGCCCTTTTAAAAAAGGTAGTTTGACGTCTCAAAAACAATGCTACCAGAGTTGGCAGTAAAAAGGCAGAGCTAAAAAAATCACACGCAAGTAGGCTAAAGCCTTACCGCCTGCATATCCCAATCACTGATCGGTGAATCGTTTCTGACACGGCATTCATAACCGATCTCACACTCACTGCTCTCCTGCGTGAGCTTGATGTTCTCCATCATGATGTCGTAGTGCGGCCGGCAGAGCACGCGGTCGTCCAGCAGGCCGAACTCCTCCCCGGTGCTCAGCTGCCGCTTGCACGAGTGGCAGGAGAAGCACGCGAGGTGGAAGGTCCGGCCGCGCGCCTGGCGCACCCAGTCGCTGGAGTGCATGTTGCGGCCGCAGCGCGCGCAGCGGGTGCCATACCTCCTGCAGAAGAGCATCACTTTATATTTATTTTTTTCGTTACAAAATAGTCTGGTTAATGGGAGACGTGTAAAATACAATTCGGTTAGTTGAATTCGGTGAACCATTTTGTTTTAACCAAATGTACCAAAAGTACCAAATGGCGTTGAACATTAAAAAGGTTCAATTTGAGAAATATAATGTATCCCTTCGGCTTTTTTTTGTATATAATTTTTCTATAATCTTTCAGACACAACAAATTACTCCTTATTGGAGAAGAGATGCAACTGTCCAGTCAAAATAATTCCCCATCATTTATATATATATTTTTTTTCTAATAAATTGAAATATCGACAGGCCTATTGGGCAAGGCCAATAAACACCCCCCCCCCATTGACCCGTGCACGCTTCCGTCTGTCCCTCACCTGAAGTAGTCCAGCTTGCAGAAGACCTGCTTGTCCTTGATGTAGCAGCTCACGTGCCGCCCCAGCGACGTCTGGCAGACGCTGCACGAGAGGCAGCGCCCGTGCCAGCACATGTCGTTCACCTGCACGAGGACAGCGCGTCAAGTCAGTCATCCACTCTTGCATGAAGGAGGCTCGTTATATCGGTGAATGTGTTCGTATGGCCACCTTTTAGGAGCATTAAACGTTTAAAATAAAACGCGGAATTAAATTGTAATTATTTAGAGAGTTCGCTATACAAGTCACTAATGTAGTTTTTTTTTTTTTGGTTGTGGTGTTAGTTCGGGCCCGGGCTGACCTTCAGGAGGTACCGGTCCACGATCTCCATGCCGCAGGAGGTGCACAGGGTGTCGGCGTGCATGGTGGTGACGGCGGAGAAGGTGGGTCGAGAGGAGGAGGAGGAGAGGGAGGAGGGGGAATACGAGTCGTCCTCCTCAAAAATATCATCAGGCCCGGAGGAGCCCTGGCAAACGTCAAGTCAAGTGCAGTAGTTGATTTATGGCCGTTTATACTTGTATATGATTGGAATATAATTTAATATAAAACGACTTAAATTGAAATGTAAAAAAAAAGTTATTTTCAATCTTTTATTTTTAAATTCTAACGAAATAATTTCAAGTTCAAACAGCCCAAATCGCCTAGACTATATTAGCCCATATCGAAATGAGTTATGTTATTGTTATGCAGCATAACATTTTCAAGCAAACTGTGCAGCCCACCCAGCAGGCGGCCATGTCGGCTGGCTCCACACACCCCAAACCTACAAAGTCGTTGAAGATGGTCTCCTCATGAAGGCCGTGGAAGGAGTCATCGTTCAGAACCCGCTCTCCGTCCGACATGGTGACACGATCAGCGGGACGCCTGGAGTGGAGGCAAGGCCGTGTCGTCAACCAGCTAGACCCCTGACACGTCACGACATGTGTGGCATGTCAGGGGTCCGCTGTCATGTCGTGTGTTGAACCGACGTGCGATGACGAAGGCCTTATTTTTGACAGGTGTGTAGGGTACAGTTTTGAATAGAAGTCATACAGTAAACGAAATACATACATATTATATATTTTTTTCAACGCAATTCTGTAGCCAAAGCACCAAAGGTAGACCAGATCTTTGCGGGTTTTGTTTCAGCCCTCAGTTTATTCTCGTTACACACCGATGGAGAGGCATCAACAAAAGGCAATTCAAATAGACATTTTCTTCGGTTAAACGGGCGAGGCCAAGAAAAACATCGACTTAACTTACAAGTGACCGCCTTTCCGTTTTATTTGCGTCTGATAGGATAACTCCGTTAGTTTCGCGGTGGCCTCGCTGCACGCGCGCGCAGCTGCAGCCCGTTCAGGCTGATTGGCCCCGCGCGCGCCGGCCCATGTGGTACGGCTCACCTGGCGCCCATCGCAATTACCTGCCCTCAGTTTATATAGACGTCCTTATCATGTTCAGGGTTTTTTTTTTCTGGGCCCATTTCTGGTTTGACCTCATGCGTTTTTTGAGGATCCATTTTAAAACGGTTTTCCAATCACGTGTTATTGCAAATTTTTGTTTCTAAACGTCTTAACGTTGAGATATATATATATATATATATATATATATATATATATATATATATATATATATATATATATATATATATATCGGAGACCAGGAGTTCCGTAGTAGATTGATGTAACGTTATTCTACAGTACCGCTTTTTTGTAACCAACAAGAGTTTAGACCACATTTTGACAATATGGTCATAGGTTAGGACATTTGTTTAGTGTTGTTAAGTGACCAAACTAATTATCATTAGAGGGCTGGAATGGGCCACCTGTCTTTCAGTTCCTTTGATTTGAGTGCCAGGTGTTTTTGGTCTGCATAATCTACTGACTTTAGCCTCATTACTCACCCCGCTGTGGCAGACTGAACTAAACAGTCCTCATCAAGTCTTCTTCTGGTCAATCCATAGTCCTGCTCTCAACCCAAAGTATTCCAAATGCTGAAATCGCAGAGGGGGAATATAAAGTGATCTATGGGGCGAATGTGCCAAACGACTCCTTGCGTCTGAACCTCTACAGAAGTGCTGGAGTCGTCTTTCCCTTTTCTTGCGTGTTTAATACCTCCAGGCCAAGTGTGCCTCCTGGTCTGCCCCGCCCCCTCCCCCGCTGCAGCCCTGGTGAACCCGCCTTGGTCTCATTTAAAGAGATTCTGTCTATAAAGTGATGCAGGCTGTTAGGCCTACGCTACCTGAAGAACCTGTCCACTCGGTCCTTCTGGCCTGTTCTTACTTTAGAGGCCTAAGCCCACATTTGGATAGTTTGTGATCTTTTTTTTGTCTGGGCTTTGAAAATCAGTGATTAAATTTTGTAGATATATTTGTACAGTTATTTATGGTTTTATTAAGACCTAACTTATAACGAAAGGAATGAGCCTAGTTATCGGATAATTCGATGTCCATAATTAATTGTATTACTTTTCGTATCAATTAAATTGATTAACTTAACAATAATTATAATTCAATATTTTAAATAGAGAATCTGATCGCGAAAAAAACGTGTTTCTAATTTACATTTCGTACTCAGTTCGTGCATGTTAACATTAGCGCTATTCTGTTCACTCGGGGGTCCCCTGGGTGGGCTCAGGACTGTCTGAAGGAGAATAGCGTTGACTTAGATTTAATTGTGGTTGTCATTATAATATAGCCCATACAAAATGCATCTCTCCCCTTATTTTTGTGTTAATAGGCCTACATCATTCGCTTTAGTAGAAATATAGCCTGCACATGTTTAATGATATGCAAATATTTCTGCAATACATTCTTAACAAATAATAATGCCATGCAGATATGCAATTCGTTTTTTTGTTTGTCCCGTTTCTAATTTGTAACTGCATAACTAAGGCTCTTATCCAAGTTTCAAGTTGTACTTTATGGCTATAAAAGACTCCAAAAGTTTCAATGCCAATGTAATAATTAAAATAGTCTAATAATACTAAAAAGTTAACAATAAAAATATATGCAATATTTTAGGTAACGGTTCAGGCCTGCTTCAAAAATTCCTTGTTGAATATTTGTTTGGAAAATATTTAATTTAAAAAGTAAAACACTTTTGGCATTATGCTTTGTAACATTTAGTTTGCTTTAGAAAATACATTTCTATATTGTTACACTCTGATTTTACATTTAAATGTTGTTAAGCCATTTAGAGTTAAAGGTAGTTGGCAATTTGTTTTAGAAGCATTTTTGTCATATTTGATTAAATTCTCTTTGCATCCTGACAGGCTTGTAATAAGCGAATGAGATCATTTGAGGGCCTACCTGTCTGTCTACCTACCTGTCTTCCTGCCCCAGCACTTATGGCGCATGACTGGAGTCTTCCTCAAGGCTATAGGCAAGGGGGAGTGGATTTGGAGGTAGGCCTGAATGCATGGGTTGGGTTTAAGTTCTTTTGGTTGGATACCATCAGAATCAAGTTTTTTTTTATCTTCAAATTGCCTACTGTAGCTTTAAGTGCGCTGTGGCACACACCCTCGAGGAGATGCATAGTGAATAATTACGATGAATTGTAATCTGTGGTTATTGTCCAAACCCCCAGTGGTCCACTCCAGACTCTACTTCTTTCCTACAACCCCCTGTAGCAGACCTCACTAGCCGATTACAGACCCTTAATCCAGTCCTCTTGTGAGAGTCTGAGCATTTAGGACAACACTTTCCCTGGAGACTGTGGCGTCTACCACATTCAAAACCATTCAAACTACTGTGGAGCTGATGGTGGAGGGGCATAATGGCTTAAAGTGGGAGGTGTTACAGCTGAGACAGACATAAGGGACAGCCAATCAGCTGTACTCTCTACACCAGGTGGAAGAACCCTCACTTATTCAGCCACTAAAAGGGATTAAAAGGGTAATCCTGAATCTCCACAAGACGTCTGAGAGTGTGCCCCGGAGAGGAGCGGTATCAGTGGGCACCTGCTCGTTTAATCACCTGACTGAAAATTGTATTAAATGCTGTTGATTATGATGATCAATCATCCATTGGCCATGATTTGATGATAAGATGAGAGATGTCTTTGATCTGATTGGTTGGTCAGGAGAAACAGGAATGATGCAAAAACCCAAGAATTATATTGTTTTTACAATACATGTTGATGTGTTTTAACCGCATTTCATTGACACATTTTGAGAACTTTCCATTTAAAATAACACCAACAGAACACAATCTGTTGCTGTGGTGACTGGCTCTGATGATGTCATGTTCCGTGAGGCCCAGCCGTGTTTGTCAGTGGGCTTGGTTTCCTGTGCTAACCCAAACCACCGCAGCATCCCAAAACACCCAGCATCTTGCTCTCTTAAAAGTCACAGAGACACGGAAGGCTTGGGTGTTCCGTTTGCTCGATCATGTTGTCTGATGTTTGTTATAAGATGACTAGGTTGATATCTGGGGGCGGGGGGGTCACAGGTCAAGAAATTAAAAGTTTGGTTCGGTGTGTGTGTGTGTGTGTGTGTGTGTGTGTGTGTGTGTGTGTGTGTGTGTGTGTGTGTGTGTGTGTGTGTGTGTGTGTGTGTGTGTGTGTGTGTGTGTGTGTGTGTGTGTGTGTGTGTGTGTGTGTGTGTGTGTGTGTGTGTGTGTGTGTGTGTGTGTGTGGTACAATTTCCTTCAGGATGATTCCCATGATAATTATTTATGGACCAATCAGTGGACCATGATTGTGTTGATTGATGAACACAGAGTGCTGTCGTTGGCTTTCTCACAGCTTCACACTGCACTTCTTAGGACGGATACCAAGGAAATAAGGTGTAAGGTGACAGAATAAGGTGCTGGGGGCCCAGCAGAGGGCTGGAATCAGAGAAGGGCCACATCTGGTCACAATCAGCCCGCTGACCAATGACAGACGTGCTCTGCTTCACCTGGCAATGCAAGGGATGTACTGGATGCTGACGTCTTCAGCAATGCCACAGGATATGACATCAGAAGGCTAGGGTTTCCACGACCTCAAAGATGATCAGTGGCCTCATTGGCGGACGAGGAGCCCTCTGATGCTGCTCCTAGAGGGACCCAATCATGACAAAGTACTTCCACCTTCAGTGAGGAAATTAATCCATGGCTCTTTTCAATGTAAATGGCAAATGTAATCACTTCACATACATCACTAGAGTTAAGGGTCATATGGGTTTGACCCCAATGTCCTCAGTGTTGCCTGTAGGTAGACATCTTTCTCCTAGAGCAAAATAACCTACCTGCTTCTCAATGACCAGTATCTGAACTCACTCAAGTTCACTTTGGATGACAGTGTCTGAATGACTCGATGCTGAACAGTAATAGAACAGTGTGGTTCTCTTTGTATCTTGCTGCAGGAGGATCGATTTATGAATGTCATGCATTTGACAATACATCAAAACTTCCCTGTTAGATTAGATAGAGAAGATATATTAAAAAAAAGGTCTTATTTTATTTTTTAAAGTTTAAGCCATTAAAATGTTATGTTTATGCATCACTGTATGCAATTGCTGTGTACAATTAATTATTTTACCTCATATATAGAGCATTTTTCTTCCATTCTTTCTATATTATGTTTCCCCTCTATGTTTTGCTAACCACAGGCCTGTCGTAGTTATGTGAGGTTCCATTAATTATCCGATATTGGGTTTTGCTTTGGTTCCAGTCAGTATGGAGTTTCAAACCCCCAACCCTCCCGTGTGCTAAAACAAACCTCTCCCGCTCCTCAAGAGGCTAGCCAGCGTGCTAGCCCTCTCCCCAGATTTACATCTTCTGTCTAAATCCCAGAGATCTTGCAAGTGCTTTTGTTACAACACAGACCGAACCTCAACTACGGACTCTTTGATATGTGGCACTGAAATGCTCAAGCATGAATAATGGATATGGGTCTTTCATGTGCTCCGCGAGATGACAAAAGGCTGCTGTAATGAAATATTTCCACAAAGGTTATGTCTGACAAACAGCGCTTTCTTTAAGTGGACCCGACCGGCGTTCTGGCATGTATTGTATCGGAATGTAAGACATGATCCCCTGATGATGAAAGCTCATTAGAAGAAACATAGTACAGACCAAAATTGTGTGTGTGTGTGTGTGTGTGTGTGTGTGTGTGTGTGTGTGTGTGTGTGTGTGCGTGCATGTGCGTGCGGGGTGGGGGTGGGGGTGATCCCCAATTGGGATTGTGGTCAAAGGAGGGAAAAATGTAATCCAAGATGGCGTCTGGAATGTACTGAGAACATGGTCATTGGTTGACTGTTTGTTTGCCAATCAGCCCCCAATGCATATGTATGTCTCACACTTTGTTCTTGTGTCTAACATAACAAAGAATGGTCTGCTGTAGGCCACAGATGTGAGGCTCTGTTTTGTGATAAAGCAAACTTAAATGCACATGGCGTGGAAAAAAAGTATATAATGGGGAAAACCATTTGGTACTGTTTAGAAGTAGACATCTCTCATTAAACCAATTTTAAGTGACAAAAATATTGTATGATAGAGACCAGTTATTAAGGAGAAGGTAAGGGTTAGACAGTACAGGTAATTTAGGAGCAGCTATGGGTTAGACAGTGTATACAGAGAGAAGTCAATCAGGGGCAGGTAGGGGTGACAGCAGTAGCTCATGAGGGTAGACGGTTGGTGGACAGAGCGTCCACCAACCGTTGGGTCAGTGGTTCAATCCCCTTCGATCCACTCCACACGTCAAACCCCACAAATGTACTGATTGTAAGTTGCTTTGGACAAAAGTGTCTGCTAAATGCCCCTTTAGGGGTTAGACAGTGTATACAGAGACAAGTCATTCAGGAGCAGGTAGGGGTGAGACGGTAAACAGACGTGCCATTAAGGAGTAGGTAGGTTTTAGATGTATACAGACACCAGTCTTTAAGGAGCAGATGGTGGTTAAACAGAGAGCTGATTCAGTGAGCATAACTTAATGTCACTTAAAGTCTCAACCTTACTCAAAATTAAGTTAATGTTCACTGTTATTTACTTTCGGCATTAATGTTATTAGTTTGTCCCCACCCCCAGGGTAAAGCTTCAGCCCTGTGTCTGTCATTGTCGTTGTTTTAAAGGAGACACAGAGTCCTTTGAGGCCCAGCTGTTATAAGAAAACTTTTCATCGCGCTGTCAGTGACGCACTACTACTGTTCCTTATCTTCTCATATCTTATACATCCATAACAAACAATACTCTGCCCAAAAATGAAGAAAAACAGCCAACTGTTGTGGGAGGCTTCCAAACTATTTCTGTCGTCTTTCTTTCTCTCTGTCTCTCTTCTATCTCCCACTCTATCCCTGTCCCTTTTTCTCTGTCTCTCTCTCTCTCCTGTCTCTCTCTCGCCAGCTTCCTTCCTGTCTACTCATTCTCCATCCCTCGCTCTCGTTTTCTCTTCTCTTCTCCCTGCTTCTGTCACCTCACTTATTCATCTCTCACTCCATCACCTTCTCTCCCCCCTCCTCTTCCTATCGCTCCTGCTGTCTCTCCCTCCCGTTCTCTTTGACGTGTCTCCGTGCTTCCTGTTCTTTGTGAAATGTTCATTTCGGTCACATCTTGTTTTTCCTCGTTCTATCCTGTTTTAAGTCACAGCCCGCCTACCCCGGCGTGTCCGAGTCACGCTATTGGAGGAAACGCTTGAATAGCGCCCGCTGAGTGACAGGTTATTCTGGGCTGTCGCGCGCGGTAAACAAAGCGAGGTAATGGAAGTAAACGTCCGGCTGGCTGCCGCCTGGGCGGTACATCAACACAAAGCGCCGCGTAGCTTCAGGCTAGTTAGCATTATGCGGCCGCGGTCCACTTATAGCAACTGGACCGTGAAATTAGTCAAATGATCGATGATGATTTATAAACATCGTGAATTCATACGCTTTTTATTGTGTTATTCCAATTGGGAAGCATTCACATTTCTTGATTGGCAAACTGCACAGTGTGTGTGTGTGTGTGTGTGTGTGTGTGTGTGTGTGTGTGTGTGTGTGTGTGTGTGGGTGTGGGTGTTTCAGCATTCAAGCATGCACATGCAGGTTATCAGGTATTCTGGTTGGTAGGTATAGCCATCCTATGGAAGTCCCACCTTATCAACACATACTTAATTTGTAAAGCACTTGTGCAAAGCAAAAATATATTCCCATGTTGTCTGGATTATTTTGGAAATGATGATATTATTAATTTCTCACATTCTCACATTTCTCTCCAAAGCAAACACAAGTTGAAAAGTAAGCATTACTGCAATTACTGCATTACTACATTACTGCAAAGTTCATTCTCAGTGAGCTCAATGAAAAGAGGGTCATGACTTTATGTGTGATCTCTGCCTCCTCTTGTTCTCTCTTGAAAGGGGTTGAACTCCACACAAAATGTTCTGTGGTCTGCGTTAAACTTTCAGAACGCTAGGTTTAATGTGCACCGATGACTTGACAGCTATTTCCTCTGCCCTGCTCTTGGCTGTCTCTTTACATTAAGTTATAGTACTTTTCTATATACAGTGGTGCTATCGGTGGGTTTATGATAACATTATTATCAATGATCTTAAAAGACAAATCACTCTATCGCCAATAGATAACTTTGACCTTAACATTCACACACACACACACACACACACACACACACACACACACACACACACACACACACACACACACACACACACACACACACAGAACTCCCCCAGGAAACATGTGGGGGTCTGGTCCGTCTGACAGAGGGGAAGTCGATTCCCTGGCTCACTGAAATGTATTCAGATCATCAGCCAACACAAACCCAGAGCAGCTCGACAGCAGTCCAGGCCGTCTGGAGGATGCAGACCTACTCCACAGGGGAGTGAGGGAGAGCTTCTCAAGACATTCTCATTCTGAGGTTCAGCGCTTGACGCGTCCCCGTGAGGTCCTGTAGTGTGGCGCTGGAGGTAAAATGGAGGACATCTGAACGCGTGTTCTGGAGAAAGGCCGGCCATCGGCTCCACTGCTGCCGTACCTCCAGCAGAGTCTGCCCGGTCACATGGTCTCCCTCACATCCGCGTGATACACGCTCTCCCTCACATCCACGTGACACGCTCTCCCTCACATCCACTTGACACACTCTCTCCCTCACATCCATGTGATACACGCTCTCCCTCACATCCATGTGATACACGCTCTCCCTCACATCCATGCGACACACACTCCCTCACATTCACGTGATACACGTTCTCCCTCACATCCATGTGATACACACTCTCCCTCACATCCACGCGACACGCTCTCCCTCACATCCACTTGACACACTCTCTCCCTCACATCCATGTGATACACACTCTCCCTCACATCCACGTGATACACGCTCTCCCTCACATCCATGTGACACACACTCCCTCACATTCACGTGATACACGTTCTCCCTCACATCCATGTGATACACGCTCTCTCTCACATCCATGTGATACACGCTCTCTCTCTCACATCCACTTTGATACATGCGCTCCCTCACATCCACGTGACACACTGTCTCCCTCACATCCACATGACACACACTCTCCCTCACATCCATGTGATACACACTCTCCCTCACATCCATGTGATACATGCTCTCCCTCACATCCATGTGATACACGCTCTCTCTCACATCCACTTGATACATGCTCTCCCTCACATCCACGTGACACACTGTCTCCCTCACATCCACGTGACACACACTCTCCCTCACATCCATGTGATACACGCTCTCTCACATCCACTTTGATACATGCTCTCCCTCACATCCACGTGACACACTGTCTCCCTCACATCCACATGACACACACTCTCCCTCACATCCATGTGATACACACTCTCCCTCACATCCATGTGATACACGCTCTCCCTCACATCCATGTGATACACGCTCTCTCTCACATCCACTTGATACACACTCTCCTTCACATCCATGTGACACACGCTCTCCCTCACATCCACGTGACATGCTCTCCCTCACATCCGCGTGACACATGCTCTCCCTCACATCCACATGACACACTCTGACACTCTGATGATTACTAATAGTAATTAGTGATTAGAAAGTTTTATTAGTAAAAAAAAAATACTATTAGTAATTAGAAATAACTATTCTGAATACTGAGGTTTTGGACCCTGTTGACACACACACACACACACACACACACACACACACACACACACACACACACACACACACACACACACACACACACACACACACACACACACACACACACACACACACACACACACACACACTCAATCACTCACTCATTCACTCACTCTATCACACACACACATATATGCATATTTCTAGTCGGCTAATGGCTGTGTGGTTTGTAGGCCGCTGAATGTACGTTGTATCTGTCATCAAACACACAGAAACAAACCAAACAAACATCACTTCCTGTGTCCATGTTTTTCTTCCACTGAGTCAATGAAAGCCATGTAGTCAATGGCACACGCACAGACACACACATACACACACACACACACACACACACACACACACACACACACACACACATACACACACACTTGTACGCTTGTTTCTTTCAGATATATTGCTGGACAATAGAAAGAGCTCTCTGTGAGTGTGTACTTATGTAGATACAACTCTACATTTCTCTGCTCTCTCTCACTCTCACTCTCTCTCTCTGTCACAGTGCATCGAAAGCTGTCTCCCTTCTCTGTCTGTACATTCAAACATCACTTAGCCAACACCACCAGGAAATGTATGAATAGTTTAGAGAGAGAGAGAGAGAGAGAGAGAGAGAGAGAGAGAGAGAGAGAGAGAGAGAGAGAGAGAGAGAGAGAGAGAGAGAGACACACACACACACACACACACACACACACACACACACACACACACACACACACACACACACACACACAGAAGGGAGTTTGTTGTATAAGGGAAGATTAGCCTATTATTATTATTATTATTATTAGTGCACGGGGCAAACGCACCGAGCACTGGCCCTACAGCAAAGCTGTGGAGCCAGTGCTCGGGGCGAAGCCCCGAGCACTATTGTTATACTGTGGATTTTTTCTTCTTCTTATTATTATTCTTTTTATTATTATTCCTCTTCCGGATGAATTTTGATTCGAAACTAGTCCTACAACTCGAAGAGTTGTAGGACAAATCATATATCAAAATGTGCGTCTTCTTCGGGATCGGTGTGCTATTTCTTTTCTTGAAATAATATTAATTTTTCACGACGTTATTGGCAAAAAACTGTGAATATTTTCCCATAGAGAATGCATGGGAGGAGGTCAAAAAATAAAGACTTTTGGTGCTGTCTGCTGCTCCTGCATACTTTCAACTAGAGACTCCATTTCAACTTTAAACAGTAGACAAAAGTCCTGTGTATTTTATGTATATTTCCATGTTTTGATAGGTCATATACTTTTTGATCAATCACTGTTCAATGACCATGATCATTTTTGGAAAAATGATGAGATTACAATGGGTGTGTATTGCATGCCCTTATTAGGGTTACAGTGTAGCTAGAGTGGGAGAGAGCCCCAGAAAAATAAAAAAATAATGTCTTTCCACGCTGCTCCTGGCCACAGTTTACAATGTACACACGTGATTTTTTCCAACTTTGTAGACATAGGTGTTCTGTCTCTCACAATGTGTTTAAAAATTCGGAGAGATTTACAGAATTCGAATTAGCAGCCTCTAAGTGCGGCCAGTCGGAGTATTCTCCTCATTGACTCCAATACAAATATTTTCAGAGAAAAGCAGAACGGACCCCTGTTTTAAACTTGCGAGTGTCTCCGAAATATTTACTCTAGAAACATTGTAGAAACACCAAATCGTTCGGGAAGTCCCAACGGCGATGATGGTCTTGCTGTTTTTCTGGTAGGAGCTACCGTTTTGTCAGAATAAGCCCAAATGTGAGACCAGTGCCGAGGCCGAAAATGGCTCTTTTCCTCTTCTCCTCTACTCCTCGTCTCTGTCGTCATCCCGCGCGCGCGTGTGTGGGGTGTAACTGTCAATTTAAATAATAACATTGTATCGATCGCGCGCAGCACCTGTACACACACACACACACACACACACACACACACACACACACATACACACACACACACACACACACCGCTGCTGCTGGGAGAACTGGTTGTAGACGCGATGTCCTGGCTATGATCACGCACAGAGCTCTAATACTTTTCATTGGATAATGTGATTCAGATAGGTGCAGTTCATGGCCCTGTCTACCTGCTGAATGTAACCGCTGTGAAACAATCGGGAAATAACGTTTCATTTCGCTGATTAACGGCTTTATCGAGACCGGCGCTCGCTCTCTGTTATTGTACGTCTCTCTACCAAAGTGCTCTATCTCTCTCCGTCTCTCTCTCGTCATCGGACACAAATCAAATTAAATGTGAATGTAAAGTAAACCTAACACTAACCCTAACCTCAACGTCTCTGTAGAAATCGCGCGTGCTTGCGTGTGTGGGTGCTTGCAAAACTGTCATTTTAATTCATAACATTGAGTGACACACACACACACACACACACACACACACACACACACGTCCCGACCGCAGCAGTTGATCAGTGATGGGCAGTGAGATCTGTCTGTCTTGTCGTTGATAAATAAACTGTGAGATATCGAGTCTCCGTTGCCATGGTTACCATCTAGCGTCTCTCTCGTTATCGGACACAAATCAAATTAAATGTTGTTTCTATTTTGTGTAAATTAGGTTAATGCTTTTGTGTTTTCTTGTATTATCAGTTCAAGTTGTTGTACTTGCCTGAGGAAATCGTGGATAGTAGCGTGTTTTGTAACGTGTTGGGGGAGTGTTTCCCAGAATGCATTGCGACATTCTGGCATTCTGTTTCATTACATGTTATTGCTATTAGATAGGGTTTGGAGGCGAATGTTCAGGACATGTTGGGTTCCTTACATTTCACTGTTTCATGACGTTCAGTTTGTTGACTGCTGTTTTTGGGATCAGCACCATTACTCAAACGGCTGTGACTCTGATACAGTTTCACACTCCGGTAGCGTCACACGTGCACTATCAAAATTTCCCTCGAGGGAATTTTTGAACTCTAGTTATTATTATTATTATTATTATTATTATTTTAATTATTTTTTTATTCTTATATTATATTATTGTTATTATTATTTATGTCTCACATTCTACATTGAGAGGTTTGCAGGTCAGTCTAATTAGAGGCTGGGTTGCCTTCAGCTATATAATCTACCTGTGCAACTTCAGCTAACCCACTACTATGTGGCTCGCCTCTAGCCCTAAACAGAAAAGCGGAGAACATACATGTACTATGATGTTCACGAAATTATATAATGAAATGACTCGCAATACAATTTCCTCCCCACTAGGAGTAGCTAGTGCTCCGTATCTTTCATCGATCAAGTAAACTGTGAAACAATGGTTCCCTCTAATGGACAAACGTCGGTACTTCTCCTTCACCGCCCCCACTTGATCTGCCCCACTTGATCTGTTCCGTATCTACTGGCTCGGCGCATTGGGTCCACGCTGCTAGTGCTCTCTCTTTCTCTCTTGTTTCTTGTCGGCGTTCCCTGTAGCCAGGGGCGTAATTTGCGGGGGGGTTAGGGGGGTCATGACCCCCGCAAAAATCCGATCACACTAATATAACCCCCCCAATATCATAACATCATTCAGATTAATAAAAATATGAAATATTCTGAATTAATAACTTGTTTGTTTTCTTTATTCATTTAATTTGCCAGCAACATAGTATTGTGTTTTAATCATCTGTAATGTAGCCCCCCCCCCCTCCCCTCCCCCACCGACTACTTGGTATTACCTGGCCAACTTGCTTCCTCTAACAGATCACTACTGTACTTCGTGCAGTCGCAAAGATGAAAAGGAACAACTGCATTTACGTTAAGTAGCCTAAATCAGTAAAAGTAACACAATACAGGAACGGCAAATTAGCTTTAATTAGCTTTAATTGTTTTCTTTTACACAAGAAAATTATGAAATAAATAAATATGCCGCAAGTTTAACCCCCCCAATGGTAGACCCAAAGTTACGCCCTTGCCTGTAGCGCTCTCATTCTACCAGTTACCTGGTCCACTCTCCTCCCCATCACCTTCTGTTGCCCCTGTTAGGAACAGTCTGCAATTATTCTAGCGCCATAACATCTGATCAACCAAGACGACCCCGCGTCCGCTTGTCTGTGTGTGTGTGTGTGCGTGTATGTGTGTGTGTGTGTGTGTGTGTGTGTGTGTGTGTGTGTGTGTGTGTGTGTGTGTGTGTGTGTGTGTGTGTGTGTCATCCTTAGTGTCGTTGTTTGGAGGAACGTCTCGGATTTACTGTGTGTGCGTGCGTGTGAAAGTCATGTCTTGATGCCAGTGTGTTAGTGTGTCAATCCCCTGATAAGCCCCCCGCCCCGCACCATTGGGGGTCCTCTCATCCTATCTAGGTCATTGCATCGGGGTAGGAGTTGAATAGGCCTACTGCATGATTTCACCATAAAATGTGATGAAGGTTAAAAAGTAATTCATGTTAAAATACATAGTTAATGGTTAAATTCATTAAAATGCATCAAAAATAGACTAACAATAAGTATGAAAAAGAAGTTAAATTCATACTTACCTGACAACATGCTAAAACAATTGACAACAGTGGGTAACTTTGTTTGCACTTAATTTTCAATTTAATGTAAACAGGTTGGGCTTCACAGTATTTTATGTAGGCCTGGGTGTTTATTTGTTGTTTTATTTTGTATAGGCCTACTTGTATTTTGTATACTTATTTGCTATTAGTCATTTGAAATATCATTGGCATTATGTGCATAATTTAAACAACTTTCTTTTGTGTGTTGTTTCTTTGAAAGATCTTTCATCTAAATGGCTAAATGGCTAATGGATATGTCTTAACAGGTTAGTTTTATGCTGTTGCAATAGTAATCCTGCTCAGTACGAGAGGAACTGCAGGTTCAGACATTTGGTGTATGTGCTTGGCTGAGGAGCCAATGGGGCGAAGCTACCATCTGTGGGCTTATGACTGAACGCCTCTAAACTGATTGCACCTTGGAAAATAAACTCAGAACTCAGAGGAACTTTATTGCCAAGTAGGTTTGCACCTACGAGGAATTTGTCCTGGTGGTTCGTGCGCAACAGTCAACAGTACAGTGATAAACAACAACACAACACCAACAATAGACAATACAAACAACAAGCAACAAAAGGAAGAAACAAAAAGAAGAAAAAAGAAAAGCTGCCTGGTCATTTGAGTGAATTCCAGCTATACCTCTGGGTCTGGCGACATCCCTTTTCAAGTGGGGATATTGCATGGCAAAACCATAGGAAACTATTAGGTTTTCTATTATTTTGCCAGAGAAAACGATATGGCAACCAATCAACATCCAAATCAATATAAACCCCTGTAGTCATGACAACAAAATCTTCACGACCATACAGCAAGTGACAATTTCCTCCACTTTGTTTTATTTTATCTGGGTGATCGTACAATAACAACTGCGCGTGCCCGGGCACGTTGATCCGGACGCGGACGCAGACACACATACGTCTGTGCGCGCGCGACAAGTTGAATGAGTATGAATCATTGTATTTGTCATAGTTTGTTACCTTGAAAGCCTCCGGTGGGTCCGACACGTTGTTCAGTGTTGTAATAGTGCCTGTTGTGTTTTCAGTTTCGTCAGCCATGGTGAGTAAAGATTACACGTAGGAAAACGGTCTCATTTGTTGCTTTTATTTCACTCTCTTCTTCACAGCACCGGAAATAATAGATCACTGGCCATGGCCTCGTTCAACTAAAGTGACAAGAAGTAACGGAAAGTGCCCAAAACATAGGAAACAAGGTCACGACAGTTAGGCCGAATGTCTTAGTACAGGTTCAAATAAAACAGACTGGCCTTAATCCTTACAATATGGGAGCATATCAAAACACATGACATGATACAATCTAATGTAAATAATATGGTTGATGAGAGAACATAAGTTAACAGTGCCTCTTGAACGCGGAAAAACCAATTAACCAAGTGAGCAACGAGATGCATTTAGTAAATTATAATAACTGCAGTACCGTGTTTTTTCCAATAGATGGCACAAACAAGCCGTTATCAACAGTTGTCGAAGAATTAGGCGAAGAAGCAGCGGCGAGGTTTTCTTTGCTGCCCTTTAAAAC
This sequence comes from Urophycis tenuis, assembly GCA_036785325.1. NCBI lineage: Eukaryota > Metazoa > Chordata > Actinopteri > Gadiformes > Phycidae > Urophycis > Urophycis tenuis. The sequence goes on along the minus strand of JAXIVH010000193.1, from coordinate 30,484 downwards.
CCCAAACATTAACCGTAGAAATTCACAGAAATTCATAAATTCATGCAGAATTGATTGATTGTTAATGTCCTGATGAACTGATTGTTAATGTCCTGAATTTATTGAAATGTGGTGAGAATGCATGTAAAATATGTAGATTCATAGATACTTATGTATTGAGCACATCTGGGGGTGTTCACTTTGATCTTGAGCTTTGGTAAATTATGGAATGAAAATTGATTGTGTTGTGTGTTCATCACATAAGCAATGAAGCGGTGCTACTTGAATCGGCTCTGTTGTCCCCACGACGTAAATGGCACGATGCTGGCATCTTTCCTTCTGTTTGTCGGCCTTCTGCAGACATAAAAACATCACATTAGCAGCCTCTAGTGGCTTTAATTGGAGCTACAGTTATAGAAATAGCATTAAACTGTGGTCTGGGATTTTCCCACTCTGGGGGGAGGCGCAAAAGTGGACTACAATTAAAACGATTTATAAAAGAAATTTTCCTGGATGGATTGTCGTTGATGGGTACATTTTAATCTAAAGAATCCTTCTAGTTCAGATAGTATTGGAGTATAATTGAGTAAATAGCTGCGGAAGTAAAATGACATAGGGAATGTTCAGCCATCCAAAACGGAGCAGTTTTTTGGAAAATGGTCTCCAACGTGGCTCAAACGTGGACCGTTTGTAGGGACAACAAGGTTACATATACACCCCCTATATCTAATATGGTTCAGGTTATCCCATAGGGACTGATCGGAGCACCTTTATGGCATTTTCATACAAACAATCAAGATGGCTGCCGCTGAGGCCTCCCACACTTCGTAGCTCTGATTGGTTGATTCTTAACGCCCCTGAGTCACCCATAAGGAGCTGAGAGGTTCAGGAACAAAAACGACTTTGTGAATTGGTCTGGCTATGGATATCGGGGATTGAACCAAGATGGAGGTGGAACCCCCCCTGCCAACACCACGCTCCTGTCTCCGTGCTCCAGGTAACTCTCTAAGCACGTGTGTACGTGTTTACATGTGCATGTCACACGCACTGTAGCTTCCTTTAATACAATGGCCTTCTTCATCAAAGTGATGAGGAGGGAGAGAGAGAGAGAGAGAGAGAGAGAGAGAGAGAGAGAGAGAGAGAGAGAGAGAGAGAGAGAGAGAGAGAGAGAGAGAGAGAGAGAGAGAGAGAGAGAGAGAGAGAGAGAGAGAGAGAGAGAGAGAGCGGAGGACTAGCAGAACCTCCAGAAGGAGAAAAGGGGAGATGCAGCGACTGGACAAGAACAATCAATGAAGGGGATTATGCAGCGATGGGAGGAAAGAGAGAGAGAGGAGAGAGAGAGAGAGAGAGAGAGAGAGAGAGAGAGAGAGAGAGAGAGAGAGGGAGGGAGGCAGGGGGTGAATGAGTCAGCTGTGATTATGTTTAGGTAACAGAAATTGAAACAAATGGAAGAGGGAAGAGGAGATAGAAAGAAGCTAGAGAGAGAAAGAGAGGCTGATAGAGAGAGAGGTTGAGAGTGAGGATGGAGTTAGAGAGATGAGAGAGAAGGAGAGGCTACAGAGAACGAAAGAGAAATAGAAAGAGAGGATCTAGATGGAGAGAGAGAGAGAGAGAGAGAGAGAGAGAAAGAGAGAGGGAGAGAGAGAGAGAGAGAGAGAGGGTCAGAGGGAGGGAAAGAGAGGTTGAGAGAGAGGCCAGAGGGAGAGAGAGAGGTTAGTGGGGTCGAGATGATGCCAGCAGGATAATTATGTAACATTCTAACAGTTGACAGCAAGGAGGGAGCGAGAGTGAGAGAGGGAGAGAGAGAGATTGGGAGAGAGTGAAAGGGGGAGGAAGAGAGAGAGAGAGAGAGAGAGAGAGAGAGAGAGAGAGAGAGAGAGAGAGAGAGAGAGAGAGAGAGAGATGCATTAGATCATATTACACTATGTCATTTAGCGGTGCTTTTTTTGTGAAAGCCACTTTATCCCAACACATTATATGTGAATCCACTGTATGTATGCTTGTGTGTGTGTGTTTGTGTGCATGTGTGTGCGTATGTGTGTATGTTACATGTGCATACATGTGACATGTGAGTCTATGAGCGTGTGTGTGTGTATGACGAAAGAGAATATAGCATGATATTTCAGGGATTATGAGCAAGCCCACCAAATCATATGGTATCTTTAATCCCAGTTAATCCCGCGGACTTCCTGCCAGTCAGACAGCTATCTTGCTCGTCAACCGAGCAGACGGCCCAGAGAGATTCTGGTGCTGACAACGATGTGAATCGGTTCAGAATCGAGAGAGAACATTGCAATCGGCTCCTGCGTCTCCTCATCCACTCTCTGCTGCTGCTTGTCTCCCTGAGAATATCACACACAAGCAACAACGTTTTGGAATGCACCCTCTGTTTTGTCTCATGAGTGGACAGTGAAGTGATTAAATAGCACATTTATTCAAGAACCCCAGCGAGAATGTCTACCACAACAATAATGCACTACTTGTAGGAATCTAATTAAACTTTCTTAAACACAATACCTTGCATACAAAGCCATTGTGCAGTCTGCCTTCTCATAAGATAGGCCTACATCAGCATTTAGGCCGCCGGTTCAACTCCTCCATCACTCGTGGGCCAGCGAGCCAGCCAATGGCAGGCCAGTACATCCCGCTTCAACAATACATCCCAGACCAAGAGGAGACTGGGGCACCGGTTATGCCTCAACCCGATTGGCTACGGCCGATGCAACTGGGCGGGGCCTCGTGTGTCGGGAGCTGTCGAGCGCACCAGTCCGCTTTGGCAAGCAGTGAAAGGTGGAGAGTTTTCACCATCATACACACCAACACACAGAGACGCATTCAGCACTTTGCAGCGAATTCCAAGGGACAGCGAAAGGGTGAGTGAAAAGCGCGCTACGTGATTCGCAACTGTTTAACTGGGTTTGGGTCTTGACCAGGCTTCCATTGCGCCGCCGTAGCCCTCGTCTGTGCACGACCTGCGTCTTTATTTCATGCTCTCCCCGAAAATAGCCTGTCAATGGATGTGCATTCACGGCGTATTACATCCCGCTGCAAGTCGTTACACTACGCCCATTTCGTGGTGCCGGTGATTATATTTCCACCAATATAAACTAATAATCCAAATGCGACTTGACATTCTTCTGCACATTGTGAGCCGACCACGATGGAGGTAGCGGAGGGAGAGTGGGTGTGTTGTGGGAATCTCTCTCTCTCTCTCTCTCTCTCTCTCCCCCCCCCCCCCCCCCCCATCACGCTCTGATGCAGGGGTTTGCCTCTCTTTGTTATGGTGCTGCCGCAGTCGGGGGTCGCGTGTACAGTGGACAGGTGTCGGCCCAGATGTGCGCGTCTGTGTGTGAGCTGCAGATCTTGTCCTATAAAAGCCTTCCATCCCCACCTATTGCCGATGTTGCTCAGATTTGGGCAAGGTTCTAGATCTGCGATGCTCTATAAAGACGCGAGCTTTCGTTGCACAATTGGTTTTCCCCCTCCCTTCTTTCTCTTTCTATCTCCCTCTCTCCCCCCATCTCTCTCTGTCTCGGCGGATTAGTACGCATTGTTCTGTCAATGCTCATTTTCTTACCCTCTCAATCAGTTGAGATGTTCTACCTCCCCCCCCTCTCTCTCTCTTTCTATCCCCCCCTTCCCTCCCTCTCCCTCCCCCGCTGTGAGTTAGTATATTTGGATGTATGCAGCGTAGAGTGGGCTGTCTCTCTGTCTGTCCGTCTGTGTTTTCCTGTCTATCGGCCAGTCTGTTTGTCTATCTCTGTGTCTGCCTGTATCTATCTATGCATGCATCTATCCGGCAGATCTCTCTGGGTATATCTGTCTGTATATCTACACAAACTAGTCATCAAGATCCAGAATGGCCGCCGTGCAGGCACAGGGGAAGAGACGGAGAGAGAGAGAGAGAGAGAGACAGAGAGACACAGACGACCCCCTGGATGTACAAAGACCAAACCGATGAACAAGGGAATAGAAAACCCCGAAAAGGAGGAGAAGGAGAACGGAGCAGATAGCGTCGGCTCCAAGGGATGTTTAACTTTCGAGAAGTTACTCATCGCGAGTGATGCAAGACGAATGCAACAGGGTTGTGTGTTGTTTGGCAACTTGGCAAGCCAACAATAGCCACTAAATCAATAGTTCCCACACTTGGTGGAAGTCAAACTGGGTCCTGTACTGCTGGCACATTAAGGAACCTACCTCATTGTGAACAGCAGCGGTACAGTGCGGGCAAGCTGCACAGCGGGGCCACAACTACTGCCTTGTACCAAGATACCTCACCCATCATCCCTGAACGCCCTGCTGGGTCAGCATCAGCATCTGTCCATCAACGTTTGTATCTTTGGTTGCCGTGGTGTTGGCTGAAGCTGCATGGCATCCATTATTTACAAGCTTGTTTCCTATTTGATGAAGTCATTCTGAGGAAGGCAGGCCGTAGAAAGCTGCGGGGGAAGAGGTGGTGGTGTGGGGGCGGGGTGTGTGTGTGGGGGGGGGGGGCTTTCCAACAACTAAGGGGCTACAGTGAGAGGGGATCAGGCAGCCAGGCACCCTGGGGGCTGAAGCACAGTGGATGGTGTGGGAGGGAGAGAGGGGGCGCCGCAGTGGCCTGGATTCAGCTCCCTCTCCCCCCCATCTCTCGGTCTGTCTCTCTCTCTGACTGCTCTCTCTCTCTCTCTCTCTCTCTCTCTCTCTCTCTCTCTCTCTCTCTCTCTCTCTCTCTCTCTCTCTGTCTCTATGTCTCTCTCTTTCTCTCTCTGACTGCCCTGGGTGATGGAAACAAGACACAGAAAGGAGCTAGCTTTTTCGCCGATAGCCCTTAGCCGCTAGCAGCCGGTTATCTGCATGACCGATGATGATGGTAATGTCTACCCTGTGAGAACAGTGCTTTCTCAGCAAGGCCGACAGACAGCCATACATACAGACAGACAGAAAGACAGACAGACAGACCAGCAGACAGCTAATCAACTGGTCCTCCAAGCCCCACCAGCCCATCGATCAATAGCGTGGGTGAGTCACAGAGTGAGTCACTTATCCAGCCGGTTAGCCATCGACGCAGACAGCTGAAGTCCACGCAGACACCCTGTCAGTCAGGCCCTCTTGGGGACCTACCAGCTAGCCCGTGGCTAGCCCGTACACTGCTAGTAAGCAGCTGTGGTCCATGTGAGTCTCATCATTTCCTCAGCGAGATACTTCCAGTTGTGCTAGCTCCATTGATCGCAACATTACGTCACACTCGTCAAGAAGTGTGAAAGAAGTGCAAAATGGAACGTGCCCTTCACCCAGTGCGAGGTTCACCCTCGTTCTGCAGAGCGACCTACATGTAAAGTACTGGGAGCGCGGGGACGGGTCCATCCTCACAGAGGCATGGTGAACGGGCCGCAAGCAGAAGCCGCCGGATGTTCACCCTGTAGCAGTGCAAGATTGTGATTGGTCGCAGCACTACTCCTTCCAGTGTGCCGCCTCACCTATAGGGTGGGCCTCAGCACGGGGGCTGGACGTGACCCGGTC
>JAXIVH010000193.1:12500-20000 GCA_036785325.1 Urophycis tenuis | reverse complement strand
ACACTTTTATACACCGTGACTTTTTTGTTCCAAATCCAATCCCACCCTAATGTATATGCGTCTGAAAAATCATACAAAAATATACGGGATTAAAGGGATTATGGGGATTATCACAGCATGTATATTTTATTTGCCATGCTTTTTAACCCATCTGACCAATACTATTCAGCGTCAGAGGCTGTTGTCAACTCCCTCCTCGGGAGGGCGTTTAATGCTCGGACTTCAGGCCTGAAATATGATTTTTCCTCAAGTGTCAGTTTAATGTCAGTGCATCTCTAATACTGAGATAAATACATGATTCTGGCTGTCGGAGGGGGGGCGGGGGGGGGGGGTGGGGGGGGGGGGGGGGGTTCTATTTAAGGTTGTGCCATTTTCCAATTTCCTTGTCTCACTGCCGTAATTATGATAGATTTGTATTACTTTATTTGGTTATTTATTTTTTCCAGACTGGCTCTGCTCGTTTTCTCCCTTCAATCAAATGCACATGCTAGCCGAACATGTCCTGACGATCTCACAGGAATTGTGGGAAATTTTTGTTTTTACCTTAGAAGAAGCATACACACACACACACACACACACACACACATGCAGTAACCCAAGGCCCCCTACTGACAATCCTAACAGAGTTAATGTGCTCTAAATAAAAGCCCAGATGCAGCCTATGGATTAAACATGTTTACAGTCTCCATCATGGCGACCGCCTTCAAATGTGATCTAATCACCTATTACCCCTCTTGCGTTTGGGTCCCCCATGGTCGGCGGAAGGCGAGGACACAAACACAATGCAACAAAAACACACACGAAATACAGTTAAAAATAAACCTATTACCGGCTTAATTCATTCCTCATATTGTCAATTTTTAATTAAACTGGCCTAATTTTCCTCATCCGGTGGCACTCTGCATGCCTGCCAGGTATCAATCTATCAAATGAGTTCTAAAAACAGAATGGTTGGTCTAATGCCATGTTACTAGGCAGCAGCAGCCTTCATATGTGGTGTTTAATACATCAAGGCAACAATATTACATACCTGCAACAGAGAAGAATACTTTATAGAATAGAATACTTATAGAATACTTATTAATATAGAATAATATGTAGTAATAATAATACTAATAACTTTCTAGGTCTCTCTTCAAACTGAGGGGTTTGATGCATCTTGTGTACTATTGTGTTGAATAGTGTGTTATTGTGGTCCTCCCTCTGCCTTGGAGCTTCTGAGCAAGGCAGTGGTGTGCTGCGTTGTTAAAATGTATTCATAATCAATGCACTCTCTTTCTCTTTCACTCTCGTGTTCCCTCTCCACTCCTCTTCTCTCTGTTTGCTTTTCATTCTTGCTCCTCCCTTCTCCTGCCTCCTCTCTTTACTCCTCACCTCCCCTTCCCTTTGCCTCTCCCACATGCTCCCATTCCTCCTTCTGCTACCTTTCTCTGTCCTCTCTGTCTCCCTCCCCCCTCCCCCCCTCCCCCCCACCCACAGGACCATGGACTTGAGCCTGCGAGATGCTCTGGGTGGGGTGGCGGGCGGTCGCGGGGGCCTGGCGGCCGGCGCGGGGGGTGGCGACGGCGTGATGAAGATGGACTTCATGTCCTCGCTGGAGAAGGAGAGCTACGATGACAAGGTGGGCGAGACCATGGCCAAGAGCGACTACCGCCCCCTGCTGGACGGGAAGGATGGCGGCAAGAGCAGTGGTGAGACCCAGGAGGGGGAGTGGAGAGGGGAGGAGGAGGAGGAGGAGGAGGAGGAGGAGGTGAAGGTGAAGGTGCAGGGGGTGGTGGGGGCAGCCGAACAGAGCTCTCTGGTTCTTGATCCCAATGAGGCACTGCTTTGCACCACAGTAAAGTCCGTCATTAAAGCTTTCCTCATACCTCACACATCAATGACTCAGTTGACCTTCACACGGAAACGATGATACGTTTTCTGATGGGTGATGAGAAAACATTGGCCTCGGTGCTACATCAGATCTCACACTGTCCTTCACTCCTCGTCTCAGGTATAACATTGCTCTCCACGTCTGTCAGTCAGTCCGCCTCTCCGTCTCTCTCTCTCTCACTTCCCATCACTTTCTAGCGGTCTTCCTGTCATCTGCACTGTGTCAGCCTGGAGATGGAGACACACACACACACACACGCACACACACACACACACGTGTGCAGTCTGCTACAAATGCGTGGTGGTGCTTCAGCCGTAGCTGTTATTGTGTTGCAGCGCAGATTGAACCCAACAGTCCAGTCTGGCAGTTGGGTTTGGAAAAACCCCAATTATCTCTGTCCCACATCGGGCAGAGATAAAGCACACTCAGCCAGATGACGCCATGGCGGCCACAGAACCGAAGGCACATACCACACCGAGTGAATGAACAAATCAATGAATGTGGTGAACAAGTGAACATTTCGGGAACGAGTGAACGTTCTGCGAACGAATGAAACATTCTTATATTAATGAGCGGTTTGTTCCATTAAGGCCCAGCCGTGTGCCAGCCTTGATGAAACGAGTGTAATCACCTGACCTTGAACATGCCGGGGCGCTGGCTGGCCTGAATGGACCGCGCCACGGTAACGACCTGTGAGCCATTAGCTTATTAGCATAACATTTGCTCCGCTCTGGCTCTCTTTGAGGATGGCCCCACACCACGGAATGCTACGCGCTAATGTCAAGCTAATTCAAGGGGAGGTACGAGGTCGCCGTGGTTACCGCGCGGTGCCGAGTGGACCTTGTTGGGTGTACTTAGTTGTGTTGGTGTATCACACATATTGTTGTTGTTGTTGTTGTTGTTGTTGTTGTTGTTGTTGTTCTGGTGCTGATGATGAAGCAACCAGTGTGTGTCAGAGCGGCTCTGCCTGCACCTTTCTGACATGCCCAGGCCGCGTCTCAGAACACGGCCGGGCCCTCCGTACAGACAGCACAGCTTGTGTGATTACCAGCGCTGCACGCACAGCCCTCCGGCCAGGGAGTGCGTGTGTGTGCGTGTGTGTGTGTGTGTGTCTGTGTGTGTGTGTGTGTGGTGTGTGTGTGTGTGCGTGCGCGCATCTATGTATGAGGATGAGAGTTTCTCTTTAAAAGAAAGAGGAGTGATATAGAGAAACTGTGTGTGTGTCTGTGTGTGTGGTGTGTGTGTGTGTGTGTGTCTGTGTATGTGTGTGTGTGTGTGCATGTGCTGTGTGCGTCTTTGTGTGAGGATAAGGGTGCACAAAGTGCTGGAGGCTGTAATACGTCTAAACACACGACACATCATCCAGCTCCATGTGTTCTCTTGAGTGCATGCAGGGGCCGGACACACACACACACACACACACACACACACACGCAACGTATCCCACACTGCACTGCTCCTCCCCCGCGCGCCCTGCGCCGCCCCCCCCCCCCCCCCCGGTGGCTGCTCCAAACCCACTCAGCTCACCGGTACCTGCCTACCAGGCTGCCAAGGGGCCCCCCCGACCCATCCCACATCCAGGGCGCTGGCCAGGGCCGGTTCCAAAGGGCCCCTCTGGGGAACGGGCTCCCCGCTGGCTTCAGGACAGCAGAACCCCTCCACGTCGCCCAAACCCAATCATCGGTTTCGGACTGTGTGCGTCCGGGAGAAAATCACATCTTCTCAATCGCTTCCTTTCTGTGTTGTAGCTCTTAAAGCAGTTTGCTCATTTGATGAATTGGACGATGTAATGGGCTGGAGGCTCTGGGGCTGCAGCTCTCTTGTGTTGTGGGCCTCAGGAAGTGGTCATCCGACTGGGGTACGGGAGGAAGGGAAGGGGGATGCAGTCACCTGCTAGCGCAGCGCTAAGCTAATGTTGGTGTGCGTTAGCTTAGCCGCCCTCACTGAAACCATGAACCAACGCCTCCCTGCAGTGTGTTCTACTGATGCTGCTGACAGAGGGAGGGATAGGGAGGGATAGAGAGGGATAAGGGGGGGGGGGGGGGTGGGGGGGGGGGGGGGGGGGGGAGACAGGGATGGAGTGTTGCCATTAGAAGAGAGAGAGGAAGCATTAAAAACAGGGAAGAGATAGATAGATAGAGAAGTAGCATTGAGGTGTGTGTGTGTGTGTGTGTGTGTGTGTGTGTGTGTGTGTGTGTGTGTGTGTGTGTGTGTGTGTGTGTGTGCGTGCTGTGCGTGCGGTGCGTGTGTGTTGCGTGTGTGTGATTTTCTAATGTGAGAGCGTGATAGAGAGAGAGAGACAGTGTCAGGGCACTGCAATCACATGTGCCTGCAGCATGAAGTGTTATCTGCAGACTCATGCTGCATCAACATAAACAAACACACACACACACACACACACACACTCACAAAACTGTCGAGGTCATCATCATGCACATAAACACCACACATACTAGCATACATTTACGCACTTGTCAGCACCAAATGTGTGTGTGTGTGTGTGTGTGAGGGTGCGTGCGTGTGTGTGTGTGTGTGTGCATAGTTCAGCAGATACGTCTAAGCTGAGTGGGCCTGAAGGGCAGCTTTGCAGCGCAGACAGACAGGCTGTCGGACAGACTAGCAGACAGACAGGATGGTAAATCATCATGAGCGTGAGAAAGAGACCATTCTCTTTAGCAGATTGCAAGTGATAATGCAGCCTTTTTTCGAATTCCCTCTCTACTTTTTACTTTTCTTTTCTCCCCCTCTGTCTCACCCCTTTCTCTGTCTGCCTGTCTCTCTCTCTCTCTCTCTCTCTCTCTCTCTCTCTCTCTCTCTCTCTCTCTCTCTCTCTCTCTGTCTCTCTCTCTCTCTCTCTCTCTCTCTCTCTCTCTCTCTCTCTCTATGTCTCTCTACCATGGAGCTTCTCATGCCTCATTGGTCTAAATGCCAAAAGTAAGTGATTTTGGAGGGAAAGTTCTTGAACCTCGAGGCCAACTTTAGTTCTCCGGCTGAAAGGTTTTCCCTGCTGTGTCCTGCCGTGTTTGTGTGTATGTGTGTGTGTGTGTGCGTTAGCGTGCAGATATGGAATGGTGGGTGCCTTGACGGAGGCGAGGTGGAAGGAGGGATGAATAAAAGACGAGTTGCAAGGTCACATCCACTCCACTGGCATCTGAAGTGACACAGCAGTGTGTGTGGGCGTGCAAGTTGTGTGTTTCTGTGTGTGTGTGTGTGTCATCTTTTCCCCCCTTTTTGATGCATAGGTCAGGCAGTTCCCAAATCCATTTGAAGATTATTTTAAAACGACCCCGCAGCACAACTGACTGAATAGCATTCGATCATTACTGATTGAACACATTTTGCTGTCTAAAGCGTTATGGTTCCGCGTAGTGATCACGCAATGGCCACGCAGTTGCTTGGACGCAGTCATCAGACCGTGATGGTTCTGCGTGGGGTTTACGTGTCGAAATGTAATTCAATGCCACACCGGTAGAGGGCGACCAGAATGACGATTCTGGTCATTACATACGGATTACAGACATGAAGGCAAAATTATATATATACTGTATATTGTATATATGTCAGTCCAAAGCATTTATCACACCGTGGCGGTGTTTATGAGTGGAAACCGGAAAAGCGATCTCCAGCGGATGTAGTCAGCGGACCAATCACAGCCAATGCCGCTGCGTTGGTGTTGCGTTGCCTCGACGCACGTCTAGGATTTTTGGGAGGTGCATGTCAGGCCCTTGCAGTGGACGCAAGGGGGGGCCGCAAGGACGTAATGGGTCCATAAGCCCCCTAGCGTTGCCGTCAACGCAGAAGCATAACTTGAGCATAACTCAGCCTTAAGTTTCGCCTTCTCTACGGTCCCTCGCCTTCAACGCAGGCACATCGGCCGCCACTCACTCAACGTCGGCGACGAAGCCGTGAGACGCGGGCCCGTGTGAGCTGACCTCAGAGAGGTGCACTGGATGTTGGTGGTCTCCCTCAGGTGTTTGAGGGCCCACAGAGAGGGAATCTTAATGGAAACACTATCGTTTATTTCTCCACTCCCTAGCGCACAGAGACGGTACCCGCTCAGGATTGAGTTAGAGTTCAAGAGAGGGACATTGTACAGATTATCTTTCAATGTGTCTCAATTTTTTTTTTTTTATTAGCTGCAATCAGTTAAGTTTGGCTCATTATCTTCTGGGATATGAATCTGAATCTCCTGGGATATTGGTCATTTCTTAAACGGTACCTCAAACAGAAACCAATACTACATGATATATTTCATTTGTCACCCGTCAGGATTCTAACACTAAGCCAGAGGGTGCTCTCACGATGCCTTTCGGACATGAGGATTCTTACATGCCAGACTGCTTACTACGTGTTTGTTCCTCCATATTTGCTGAATCCGTTTCAGTGAGAGAGCCATTTGTCTGCAGCATTCATCTTCATGATGGATGCTGCTCTCTTTAACTCGATAGTGCGGCCGGGCTCATGCATCCTTAATGTGTTTGCAATCACTTCCCCTGTCGAACGTGTCTGCAAGGCTAAGCTCGTTGTGTAGGCTGACGTCTGTGATGCTAAACAACACTTTGCTCCTCTGGTTGGATCATAAGGTAATGATGGTTAATCATTTATCAACCCCCCCTCGTCCATTGGTCGCCCATCCATTCAGAGAGCTGTATTGTACATGTGCCTGTGTCAAGGTTGTGTGTGCTGTGTGTGTGTGTGTGTCTGGTTGTATATGTATATATATATATATATATATATAGCCTGGGGTGTCCCGTATGATCGATCACATTAGAGCGGCCCTGCTCAAAGCGGTGTGTTACCTAGGCAACCCCCCGATGCTCCCCGCCGCCTAGCTTGCGTAACCATGGCGATTGCTCCTACGGCAACATATCCTGTCTGCTCGCCTTACTGTCATGGCATCCAACACGGGCACCCCCCCCCTATGCACACAGACACAGACACACACACACACACATCTACAGACAGACAGACAGACAGACACACACACACACACACACACGCACGCACGCACGCACGCACGCACGCACGCACGCACGCACGCACGCACGCACCACACACACACACACACACACACATACATACACACACACACACACACACTTTGCACGCGGCTATTTGTGAGGACTCTTCGTGCCCCCACCAATGGCACTGACAGATAGACAGATTGGGGTGCGTTTGTCAATTTGCGTTTGGCTGTCCTCATATTTGGATGGGATTCATATGGAAGCCTGTGGCAGAACCAAGTGCGGTCAACGGGAACGTGAAGCTCATAAAGCAGTCAGCACGCGCCGAGCTCTGAAACTTTTGGAGCTCTTTAATCAGATTTCTTTCTTTCTTAACAGATATCAGCTATCATTGAGTGTAAGGTTTTGTATTTATCTGAGTGATGTTGACGAGTGATAAAATGTGGACCAGATTAAGAAGACCCTTTATGACCGCTTCACCAGAACATTCCCTTATTAAACACAGGAGACAGAACAGTGTTTCACAGAGAGTCTGCGAGTGACCATCTCCTCACAGAGGTGTGTGTGTGTGTGTGTGTGTGTGTGTGTGTGTGTGTGTGCCCTGTCTGTCCCAGGTCCCGGCATGATGTCATCTATGATGTCATCGGGGGGTCGCCAGGACCC
>JAXIVH010000193.1:0-10000 GCA_036785325.1 Urophycis tenuis | reverse complement strand
ATTCTAGCCAGCTGTTATGCAACCATCTGCTATTTCTAGCAGCGCTTTTATATTTCCAGAAAAGTGCCGAGTCAGCCATGTAAATTGGATATTTGATGACAATGATTAAAATGTCCGGAAGAATAATGACTTAGCTTCAACCAGTCTTTATGTTGGGACATTTGTTGTTAATTTTTTGAGCGTTGAGAACACTCAGGACATATTGTTTTGGATATGTGACAGGTTATAAACTCAGGTTATAAACTCTGCCACTCAAATGAATGAAATTTTATTTTTAATTCTGCGTTTTCCAGGATTTCAGAGTATTTATTTAACAGCGGTCCACCAACAAATTACAATATCATTCAACCTCCACCTCAACTGTTTCAAAATGGCCGCATGTCGGTGCAGTACTCTGTCCAATGAGGGCCGTGGTCTCCTCTTCCCCATCTCTGAACACACCGCCCCATTGGGAGGGGCTCCCGCCACTCCGGCTGCTACAATGCTGCCGTAGTCATGGTGATGGGACCCGGAATAAGGCTCTTCCAGCCACACCCCACTTTAGATGTAGATGCACCCCTGCACAGATGTAGATGCACCCCTCCACAGTAGATGCACCCCTGCACCTCGTCACGGGCCCTCACAGCCATTTTGGAGCCACAGAGGAAACGGGCAGGAGGTCACATTTTCCAGAGGTGGGAGGTCTGATTATTCGTAGCGGCTGTTGCCAAGCTCAACCTCTTCTGTAGAAAAAAATCTGTGCGATCTGCAACACGCACTCCGTGTCCGCGGAGGGAAATCACTGAAAAGTTGGATGAGTGATGTCATTGGTCTGAGATGAGCATTTTCCCTCAGTACGACTCGGGACCCGTCCAGCTTTGTAGCAGAAACAGAGTTGACGTTGAAGGCTATGATTCCTTTGTGTGACAGTTTAACTTCATGGGATGTTGGGAGAGGTTCCAGGAGGTCTGAAGGTGCCGGGTCGAGAGACGGAGACAAAGACGTTCTCTTCCACCTCTGAATCCGTTCGCAGTGTGTTCATGTGTTCGTTCTGCGTTCCCCGATGAGCGGCTGGGCCTGAGTAGTAATCATATGTCTGTATGGTCCTCGAGAGAAATGGCCCTAAGAGTCGATAGCGATTACTCACAGTGATGAGCCCCATCGAAGAGAGAAGATGTGAGAGAGAGAGCGATATAGAAAGGGAGAGAGAGAGAGAGAGAGCGAGAGAGAGGAGAGGGAGAGGGAGAGAGAGAAGGGGATGCTTAGGTGTTGAACTGAAACGCATCAAGTGATGTCATTCCGTTTGTTCGTCCATTGTGTGTCCTTCAGTTGTGCGTCTTGTGTTGTGCGGTGTGTGTGCATGTTTGTGTTGTACGTTATCACGTGCATTCGCACCATTCCCCGTTTCGATCCAGTCCAGATAATTGTGATATTGCTATTGATTTTTCTGTGAAAACATATCACATTAATCTGTATCTTTCATCTTCTGTTCTTCTCAGTATAACCTGATTCAGCTCTGCTCAGTCTTAATCCTGTTTGAACTTTATTAAAACAGTCTCAGTTGGTATGTGTAATTCCGGTGTAATTCTACGTTTGTCTGTTCATCGCCCTCAATGAAGCAAGCAAAGGACAGCAATGTTTTTCTCCTGCTCATGGAACTAATGTAGAGCCACCGCACAGAAGATGGATGCTTATCTTTTTAAGCTGGAGACTTCCTTTGTGGCCCAAGCAAATCCATAGCAGTTTTAGAGACATCCTGTTTAGCTTTGGACTGTAGAAGCCATAATTTTACCACTACACATATATTCAGCCATCTTGATTTTACTCCCACTATTAAACAACAACAAGGCAGATTGGTGTGTGTGTTGATAAGAAATCCTATGTGCTAGAAAGTAATGCTAGTGCTTTATACCGTTCACTAGACAGCCAATACTACATTTGATGCTTTTAATGGTTTCATTAGATGTTGGTGATGAGAAAACACATAACAAACACAAAACTACACAGGTTCTTGCCTGTGGGTGTGTGTGTGTGTGTGTGTGTGTCTGTGTGTGTTTTTGCTTGTGCTCCCAACATGACCAACACCAGGTCTTTGTGATGATACCAGCGATGACCGTGATGATGCTGATGCTGCTGCTGCTGCTGCTGCTGCTGATGATGATGATGATGATGATGATGATGTCATGAGTGTTAAGAGAGAATCACACTAGATTACCTGCTTGGGAAACAACTGACTTTTTCTGCATTGTTGTTTTAACCACGCATCATTCATATTTACACATTGTGTGTGTCATCTTGCAGGTTAAGCATTTTTTGTTTTAAGTGCTTGTTTGTGTTAGCTTGTTCTCATGTACTACGTTACGAGACAAGCATTGTTCTTTCAGTCATTTTCAAACTGTGATGTCCAGTTAGTCTGATGTATTGAATTGACTTAAGTGTCCCCTAGCTGACCCAGGCTAAAGTGTCTTCCATTGAAATTTGAATCCAATTAGCAGGTGATGGTATACAGTTAAAGAACAAGTGATTCCACAAAGAGAACACAGTTCCTTTCTGTTGTCTAAGACATGGACATGGCCCTCATCAGGTTGTACGGTAAGGTACATCTGACCAAGAGAGCTAAAATATCTCATGACCAACAAAGCTAGTAGCGTGTAGAACCAAATCTAAACGTGATAAAGATGATTCCAAAGTGAAAGGGTTTGTAGGTGGAGCTTAGCAGCCATTACTAAAAGCCCCTCCTTCTTCTGGTAAGCCCTTATCTGGTAGCTTATTGGGAGGGGGTGATTTCTCTGACACAGAATGTGATTGGTTCCTCCTCTTATATAAACCCTCCCCCCCTCCCCGCAGCAGCTCCCGCCCTCTCCCCCAGCGGCTCATTGGAGGACAGCAGCTCCGCCTCCTCTGCCTCGGAGCCCTTGGGCCCACACATAACTGGGCCCGAGGGAGAGGTTGCCAGGCAACAGCAGAGGAGGAGGAAGAAGAAGAGGAAGAGCCGCGACGAGGTCTACAACATGCTGGACAGGCAGAACGGCCAATCCGGGAGCAACGGGACGATAAGCCCCGCCTCCGCCACGATCACCGGGAATGAGAGGGGAGGAAGGGAGGAAGACGATGGGGAGGAAGAGGAGGAGGAGGAAGAGAGCTGGGAGTGGGACATCAAGGGTAGGGGAGGAGGAGGAGGAGGAGGAGGAGCAGCGGCAGGGGGGGAGGGTTAGGGGGAGGAAGAATAAGAGTCGGATGAAGCTTCCAGAGGAGTGGGGACCTCCGCAGGAGTCTACCTCCCCCACCCAGCCCACGGTGGGTGCTCCACACTGGGGTGCAGATGTTCAGTCTGGCCCCACCGGCTCCAAGCCTCTGGGGTCGCCCACCTGCGTTACAAACCCCGCCCACCCCGCTGCCGTGGACGCACGCGAATCCTCTGCGCGCTCCTACGAGCCCATGTGCTTCGATGACTTCCCTATGTCCGCTCAAGACAGCCGAGCTAACGCTAAGGAAGCAAAGGCTGCTAAAGACTCCGCGTCAACATCGGCGTGGCTAACGCGGCTAGCGCGGACGCGCTGGATGCCAGCGGCAGCCTCGCGCTGCTGTCGGGGGAAAACCTGAGTCCGGTCTCCCAGACCTTCTCCTTCCTGGACTCGGTGCTCCAGACGCCGCCCCGCCTCCACCCCCAGTTCTCAGACCACCACCCCCGTCACCAACACACCCTCCATGGTCACGAAGACCACCCCGCCTGAGACCACCGCCACCTTCCTGCAGACCTCCACCGCTTGCCACCCCCACCCCCTCCCCCTCCAAGAACACTCCGGAGGTGTCTCTTACCGCTCTCGCCCCGTCCTTCACCCCCTCCCCTTTAGCCACCGCCGCCGTAGACACACCCCCCTGCGCTCCCATTGGCTCGGGGTTGAATCCCGATGCCAAGCCTTTCGTCCCGTCGGGCGCCTCCCCGTGCGCTGCGGCCTCCGCAGCTAGCTTTAGCTGTGGCCAGAGTTTGACCGCTCCCCTCGCTAGCGCCGCGGCACCCACTCCCGCGGTTAGCATCGCCGGCCCCTCCGTCACGAGCGCATCGTCCCCACCACCTCCCTCCGTCACCCCCGCCGTCCCACCGGCTCCCTCTCTCCCTGCACACTCAGAGCACCTGGACGCCTCGTCGCCACCACCATCACCACCACCACCAACACTCCCCCTGCTGGAAGGTTGGTGAACTACAGGGAAGATTATCAGACAAAGGGGGGCTTTTTTTTCTGGTTAAGCATAGCACGGTAGCACAGCATAGTAGCATAGCATACGTTTTCAGCCTACGGATTAGGAGGCACGAGGCTGTTGGGTTTGTTGGGGCGTGTGGTTTGAAGTGCATGGCTCCTTCATGTGCCCTTTAACGGCCCTAGTTTGTGTTTATCATTACTGGTTGAGGACTTATTTATTCATTGTAAAAAAAAATTAGGGTCCGACATATCAACAACACAAAATATTGACGGTAAACATTGACATTACGAAACAAAAACCGTTCAACGTTATGGAGATGCTGATGTTTCACTAAACAGAACACATCTTTGTGGGGACGTGTCCCCACAAACTATGCGTGGTCCAGTATTGGACCCCAGAGAGCAGTGTGTTGTCGGGCCCTGGTGGAAACCTCGCCTCTTCTTTTGCCCTCATCCTCCTCGGTTGACCTCTTTGCCTGGCTGCCTTGCATCGCTTTATTTGTACTACTTAACACTTCCATGACTTGAACTTGACTCATTAATATCTACGCTTTGCACTGGCTGTTTTCTTTCTGATTGTTTTCTGGCTGCACAGCTGTCCACTCGCGTCCCCTCATACCATAGATACACACGGACCCTCGCGGTGCTAGCAAGCTACTGCTAACTTGGCTAAGGCTGAGCTCTCTGTCTGCCTAAAGCCTGACAGACCTTTTATGATGTCGTGAATATGCTCCATAGCTTGACTGAGTTCAAGGGAAGCCGATAACACGTTAAGGCTGACATAGGGTGCATGTTTATTACCCAGCGTACTTGACAACGCATGGCAGGAATGTATTAGTAGTTGTGCGTCTACATGTAACTACTGGTATTTTTCCTCTCTTCATGTGCATCTACACCTGTTTAACAGCCTATACAAAGATGAAGACTATACATATTTTGTTATTCATAATTTTTGTATTTTGCATTTTTGGTGCAGGACCAAAAAAGTGAATACCTTGGATTTAATTTGAACCTTGGTCACCTTTTCTTCAGTCGTCCAGAGGGGGAGGGCGTATTGGTTAAGTCACTGGGAGGAACCTTAACTGACTTAGCCCTCCCCTAATTAATGATGTTACCCTGTTCCCTTATCAAAACGCCTTCTCTCTCTTAACTGTTATGTATCCCTGTTACTTTACTCCAACGTGTCTCTCTCCTATTTAATACTGTTATGTATCCCTGTTACTTTACTCCCAACGCCTCTCTCCTACTTAATACTGTTATGTGGCCCCCTGCTTGTTTCTGGCTGATCTTCCAGTGTGATTCTCTCTCATAGGCCTACATCGTGCGTCCTGAATGATTTGTTAATGCTAATGTGTGTTTGCTTGTACATTACAACGCTGCTGTGTTAAAGTAGCTTTGAACCGGCACCATTTTGACGTCAGCCAACACTTTTGTTTCAATGTGATTTGATGAACACCGTCATCCAGACCTGCAGATCGATCAAACAATCTATTCATCAAATATTTTGAACAAAAGCGATGGCTGTAGTGAAATATTCACACAATGCAGGTTTAAATCTATTTCAAATGAGTGGTTAATGTAAACTAACTGAAATGTAATCTGATGAAGGAGACGCAAGACATTTAGATCATGGAAGTTGTTTTTATTTTCCAACCTGTTTCATCCACAATCTTCTCTACATATTTAACAAAAACTGCAGCATTTTGAGTATTGTTGCCTTAAGTTTTTAACTGAAATAGAGGCTGAATAATGTATTGAAATGCTGTTTTCTCTCTTTCCCTCCCTCTCTCTGCCCTCTATCGTCGATGGGGTCATCTTGAACTCCAAAGGTAAGCTATCTTACCTCATACCATACCTTACCTCATCTTTCCTTCTCTCTTCACTGTGAGGCTATGTGTTAGCGGTTAGACAGGAGTCAACAATTATTTCACTGTATTGATATAAAAATGGCCTTATCTGCTCTGTCTATATCAAAATGTCTCTCGCTTATTTTGTGAGGCCACATGCAACGTTGCACTTCGCTTATTCAGAGAACATATTGTTTTGCTGAATTCTTTGTTGGGAGATGAAACATGAAAAGCATCTGTTCTGCTTACCAAATCATGTTGTTCATGTTGAGTAGACCATGCAGACCTTTAGTGCTACGCATGCAATGAAGGTGACTTGTTCTCCTCTAGTCAAGAGGACAGCCATGTTCTCTGGTGAGGGGGACAGCGGTTTGGTCTTCTGGTGAGGGGAACAGCCAGCTTCTCCTCTGGCGAGGGGAACAGCTATGTTCTCTGGTGAGGGGTCAGCCATGTTCTCCTCTGGTGAGGGGAACAGCTATGTTCTTCTCTGGTGAGGGGAACAGCCATGTTCTCCTCTGGCGAGGGGGACAGCCATGTCCTCTGGTGAGGGGAACAGCTATGTTCTTCTCTGGTGAGGGGAACAGCTATGTTCGCCATCTCCTTCACTTGTCTTGCTTGTTCAGCCGGTACTGAGAACCGGGTTCTGGGTTCTTCTGTGTGGGAGAACAGGGCCGCACGTTGCGGTGATGCAGACAGGCTCCTCAAACGACGGTGGCGTGGTTGTGTTCTCGTCGCCCGGGGACTTGGTCTGTCTTCAATGAAAAGGGATTCAGCTGAAAAATACTGCAATGTGCTTCTCTTTGCTGTGAGTCGGGGTAAGCTTGCTTTCTCTCTCTCTCTCTCTCTCTCTCTCTCTCTCTCTCTCTCTCTCTCTCTCATGCTCTCTAATAACAGGACAGCACAGAGATTCATAGAATGCATACATTATATAAGAAGAATGTATATATTATATATGTGTGAGTGTACAGTACATATCACTCTAGTTATAGTACGCCCTCTCTCTCGCTCTCTCTCTCTCTCTCTCTCTCTCTCTCTCTCTCTAAATGTAATATTGATGCCGGAGTTCGTCGCAGCCTTACATAAGACACAGAGGGAAGAGCACAGCTTTTTATAGGGAGCTGACCCTGTCCTCCTCCACCTCCACCCACCACCATCTCCACCCGGGAGGTCAGAGGTCACGCAGAACCCTGCACTGCTGCTGCTGCATAGTCTCTGTTCAGTGGTGAGAGAGTGAGAGGGGGGGGGGGGGGGGGGGGGGCAGAGGGGGGTGATAGGGGGTAGGGGATCAGAATATATAATACTAATACTAATAATACATTTTATTTAGAGGCGCCTTTCGAAGCACTCAAGGACACCTTACAGACAAGTTAAAAACACGTAAGGATATGTAGGCAGGCCAATCCATTGATCAATCGATGGATTGATTTACAGGACAGAAAACATTAAAGCTGTGTCCTGGTGCCACTGTTACTTTTTTAATCATTGATTTAATCTGGACCACCACCGTTGTATTTGTTGCCCTACAGACAGTGCATAAGGCAAATGCACGTAGGTCTGTCTGGAGGAGATGGATAGAAGCCATGTCAACTGGCTCCATCTAGTGGCAGAATTAAATAATACAAAATGCAAGCAGCTTCGATCAGCGATGACACAAGCGTATTATGTTGCAGTTTCTAGGGAGTTGTCGTTGGTGTATGTTTTGAAAAGCTTAATGCCCCCTTATTATCATCTGTATTTGTAGAATTTCTCTCATATGTATACATTGACTACAGTTGAACTTCATCTTGACATTTAGAGTAGGCCTATAGCCTACTGGACGTAGATTATACATAAAATAAAATAAAAAAACGCTTGGAGAAAAGTAGGGTTTTTTGTATTGCAAAAACAACGAGAGTAGGCTACCATCATCACGTTGAACAGCACAACAGGTATTTGCTCCCTCCTTCCTAATGGATGCCCTATTAAAAATGGACAGCTGGGAGTTGATCATTTATTCAATAGCCCTTCAAATGGATCACTCCCACAGGAGGGCTTAGTAACTCATTGGGCTGTGGTAATTTTTTCATGGACCCCACGCAATGCCCGGCAGTGGCGTAAGGGGTCCTCACCTGAGCACCGTGACCGTCCCACTAGGGTGCGACATCACACATCAGCACCGGCTGTGAAGTCGTGGGTACGAGGCCACATGCCCATCATCACTTCTCGTTCTGCAAGCGCATCTTATTCTCGTTAACATTAACTAGCGACATGAGTCGTGTGTTTATTTAATCATGTATCTGGCTGCACCAACACAAATGGTTTTGACTGGGACTGGACTGTTGCCAAGCAACACATTAACATGTTCCTGCACACCATCGTTCTACTTCGTGTCGCTGTACCCTTTACTATGCATCGTGTACATTCGTCTCTGTATGTTTCTATTTTATCACACAGCCAGTGAAATGGCTGTGTGAAATTGCATGTGACTGCTGTGAGCTAACAGGCTAATTTGCGGCTATTAGAAGCACCTGTACAGCGGAGCGATACATGTACTGTTAAAAGTCCCAGTGCTGTTATACGCCACATCCGCACTCAAGGAATGCCCCCTTGGCCAATCAAATGACTTGCTCGAAACCAACTGTTGCATTGGTATGCGCAGGACACAATGATGTCATCTTACGCTTCCGCGGTCATGGTGTGGCGTTTTGACACCGACCATTTTGGATCCGTCCCCTGAGCCGCGTCGTTGTCTCCATGTGAGCTCAGTGAGCGGCGTCTGATCGGCGGGTCCAGGCTGCAGTCAGGATGCGCAGGAGAGGAATGACAGACAGACAGACAGACATACTTTATTGATCCCTGAGGGAAATTGTCTTCGTGACAAAACTCCAGTTGAAAAAAGAGGACACTCTACGTATAGTAGAGTGTTAGAAAATATAAATATAAATATATAAGGAGACCTAAATAAAAATATAAAACCTATGTAAAAATAAAAGTATAAACCTATGTACAAATATAATGTAACCTATGTGACAAAATATATAAAAATGTACATCAAGAAATGATAATATACATAAATGTACATACATCCAGGCATACACTACAAGGTAATAGCATACACTAGGATGTAGCATGTGAAATATTACAGTGAAATGAAATGACAGTCATGTAATAAGATATAGTGTAGTGGACCAATTATGCAGACGACAGTGACAAATTGTACAGTTTGATGACCACAGGCAGGAATGATTTCCTATGTCGCTCTGTGGTGCATCTAGGTGAGAGGAGTCTTCTGCTGAAGGTACTCCTCCGCTGAGCTAGGGTGGAAAAGAGAGCAATGAGCAATGATGGGACTGGTCCTCCCAGTGCTATTCGTTTATATTCGCGTTTATTCGCATGTGTTTAATCCTCGGTGTCTCCCACGCGTACTTTTTTTTTTTTTTTTTTTTTTTTTAGATTGAAACCACAGTAAAGTCAGTGCTGAACACCGAGGGAGATGTTGACCAGTTTAGCTGGGTAGTTGGGTAGCTTCAATACAAATGCAGAATGTCTATCTGTCCACACGGTGGCTCTGCAGGGCAGTTCCTCCGTGTGCCAATACAGTGCAGCGCAGACCAGTGAGACCGATCCTCCATGCCTGCTCTGCAGGGCTGTGGCTCTATGTGCGGCGTGCCAATACTGGGTGCACCAGACACATCCTCCATTTTGGCTATGCGTCGCAGCTTATCACCGCATGAACACTTTATCGTTGCTAATAATGCAATTAAAAGTTAGCTGGGTGACTTTGTGGGTGTGCGTGTGTCTTTATGCGTCTCTTCAGCCATACATGAACCCATCCGTTTTAGTTTATGTGACGTTATGGTATCCAATGTTTTAGAGAGTTGGCAAACTCCAGGGTAACGTACATGAACTGCATGAGATCCTGAGTGAATACATGTTGTTATCTCCCAGTAAGCGCTAGTTGTCTCTACAGAGTGCTGGTTAGATGTGTTTCTG
>JAXIVH010000192.1:275949-295949 GCA_036785325.1 Urophycis tenuis | reverse complement strand
GAACAAAAGGGTCTGTTGGCCACACAACGAAAAAACCACTAGAGCAAAAGTAATGGCCGCGCAAAGGATGCAATTAAATTTCTCCTGAATGAACTTGGCTCGTGTGTGATGGGGTGACCAACACTTTGGAGCACCATGCAGATTCCGCTCTAATTAGAGCAGAGGCCGTTAGACCCCCATATGACCACAGCTCGGGCCCCCTCCCCCTACCATGCTCTCTCGCCACGTTCCACATTCCAAACCAGGAAGAACCACTAGGGACATCTAACAGGGACATCCACCAGGAAGAACCACCAGGAACATCTAACGGGGACATCCACCAGGAACATCTAACAGGGACATTCACCAGGAACATCTAACAGGGACATCCACCAGGAACATCTAACAGGGACATCCACCAGGAACATCTAACAGGGACATCCACCAGGAACATCTAACAGGGACATCCACCAGGAACATCTAACAGGGACATCCACCAGGAACATCGACCCCAGGGATATCTTGTGAGAGCCATTGTCCACAACTGCATTTTGGCTTATTGCCAAGTTCCCTGGATTCCAGAGGTCAGGATTCGGGAATGATGGCAGTGAGCCGGTTGGACAACGGCCTATGGTTGAAAACTTGTTCTATGGTGCATTATGAGTACTACACACAGTACACTACTACATAGGTATACACTAAGCATTTTGACAGCACTACAAAATGGTGATGCCCCAAAAAGTGTGCAAGTAGAGGAAAATCAGGGATAGGACACTAATGTATAGTATAAGTATAGTAACGTATATATTTAAACATTTATAGTTAGTTAATGAAAATGAGGACTGACTCTGAGGAACCATCAGGTGTGAAAGTATTTGGTTCCATTCCTTTCTGGCGTGCATAATGGACAACGTTCATTTGGGGGCTTCTGTTGTGGAAACACTGAATCTCCCATATGGAATGACAAGGATAAGCTACCGATTACACAGTCATCTCTACGGTCTGATGGCATTCTGAGGTCACCCGGCTCCACCGCAGCCCACGAGCCCAGACCAGAACATCGTTCTTCGTCCGAAACAAAACGCAATTCAAAATGACTTCCTGATCTACTCTCCGTGATGCGTTGTACCTTCCACTTCACCGAGGACTCGTGGGCGTGGTGACTGAGGAGAAGAGGAAGCATTGTTTCTCATTCTCTTGGTGTCGAGAAGAAGGGAAGTAACCCTGAGCAGTGAACATAAATAAACGTCCCTGCAGAGACCAGCCTGCCATCTGCTATCGTCTTGTCTTGTGACCGTCATGTGGCAGAGGTTGGTGTGGAGAGAGAGAGAAAAACCACTTCATAAACTACCATAGTGGCTGAATGTGGTTCCTATTGTTCACGTGCAATCTCTCAAATCTGCAAAATGTTTAGGGAATAGTCATGCATTCAAGAATGAACACAAATTGCTTTAATTGCAGCCAACATGTGGAAAGTTAGTTAGTTTCTATTATAGTTTGTACGGGTATATTAGCTTACACTTAAGTTGAGTAACTAAGTATAAGCTAATATAACGAAATGTTAGGCTAGTTGGTTTTTATTTATTTAGTTGGTAGTTAGTTAGTTGGTTTATAAGTTACTCTAGTTTATTGTTATATTGTTGTTAATTGGTTATATTAGGTATATTTTTTATATTAGGGTATATTTTATTTTATTTTAGGTATATTTTATTTTATTTGTGTACATTTCTTTTCCCCCTTTGTTTTGATCTGTTGCAAAATAATTTCCCTCGGGATGAATAAAGTCTCTTGAATCTTGAATCTTGAATCTTGAATCTTGAAAGGCAAGCCAGCATTAGTCTGGTTTGCATGTGTTGCTCTGACACAGACTGACTGCTGATAAGTAGGCACCTTTAAGAAGTCATGTGACAGCTTCCCAATCTTAGGCCCAATCTCAATTCTCTATTTTACCCCTTCCCCTTCCCCTTCCCCTACGTCTTGGCCCTTGAAACAGAGTGCCTTTACCGCTTGGTTTCAAGTAAGCTCCTGATCTTACTTGGTTTTAAGGGGTATCTACCCCTTGCCCTTATCCCTACCCCTCGATCGAAATGAGAATTGAGATAGCCCTTTGTCTCACGTGCACGCGCTAAACTAAGGGGAAGGGGGAAGGGGAAGGGGTAAGATAGAGAATTGAGATTGGGCCTTAGACTCTAATGGCACACCAAACCCAAGACATTTATCACTGTATTGAAACACACTTTGCTTTTGAGTTATTTTTCTTATTCAATTCTTAGGCAATATATTCAGGCATTACATTTACATTTAGGGCATTTAGCAGATGCTTTTTTTCCAAAGCGACTTACAAAGAGTACATTTGTCATAAAAAGCTGAAACATTTCATTGCTGCTAATACAGTAAGAAAGTCACCAGAACAAGTTTCAAGCATTTCAATTGCTAGGTTAACCATTATTAGTAACAAACATCTCTGACTAAGTGCCAAGTTACAAAGAGGCATAGGAATATTAAATGTTGTTTTTCATTTTCATCACATAGGCTTATACTTTTCAAAGCAATATCCCTGCCCATAATGATAAACTAAATAACTAACTAGAACTAATGACAGATGAGAGGGTGAGAAAAAAAGAATATTATAGCTCCAAAATTCACGATTTCCAGAAACGTAGTCTTTGGTATACTTATGATTAATAATGATTTAAAATCATAAAAATCGCATGTATAAGACTTCGCTGTCTTATACATGCGATTTTTGTCCCGCCCACAATGAGGCAGCATTAAACATTGAGCCCAAACCACAATGTCATGACTGTAGAAGAAGTATCGATCACGAGGGATGTACCATTATGACCTGATGCATCCCATGACGGATGTTTTATAACAACATGAAAAGATGCAATTAATCCCGACGTAGCAAATAATCAGGGAACGACGAAGGGTGGACGTTCGATGAGCATCCGTGAACAAACCAAAGCAATGGACGCGTGATGAAGAGAACGACTTCCATTCGACGCACGCACGCCATCTGGTGGCTGTTTTCAACGCGTGATTTAAAAAGTCTCTACTTTCCCCATGAGGACATATGCACGTAATTGCGGCCAGTGTCTATTTAAATACTATATACTATTACACTAATATAATATACTATTAAACTATTTGAATAAATGCAACATCCAATATACTATTTTGAGCAGTATTTAGCACATTTGTCTTAAAATTGACTGTGATAACAGTTTATCGGGCTGTTTGAGGAGGAATCTGATACAACTGTGCCAGTAAGCTCCGCTCTCATTGGGCAAACAACACGGTCACACCCCGTCACTTTGCAGTATAGATGGGATTTATGGCTCTTTAGAGGGAGTCGGATCTTTGGGATCCATTCATTTCAAAGAGCCATTCAAAAGACTGGCTCATTTGGCTCTTTTTAAAAAAAATATATATTTATTCACTTTTATGAAGCCAGCCTAGGGTTCATTCATTTTATCCTGGAAATAATCACAGGGAGGAATGATGGGCTGAGATTTGGATCAGAATAATTTCAAATTCAGATTTCCAACCAATATATGAGTTTGAATTATTCAGATTTTTTATTTTCATATCAGATTTTAAAGTCTGATAAGGATTCATTGTAAATATTCCACTGCCATATCCCTCTGAGTTGACAGTGAGATCACTATTTACCCTTTGTATAAAGTGTCTATGTGTCTAAACCTATGTGTGTAAACCTACTTTGACTTATGTTATTCATGCAACACCTAAACACTTAGAAATACACAATAATAAAACAATGCAGGCTACAATGAAGTTCCATGCAAAAGCTTTTAATGTACACCTCATGCAACATTTGCATATGAAATAAGCGCTCCTCCCCATGCTCTCTCAGTCTGCCGATTCCGACGCACTCTTTTTTTTTACTGAGGCACACACGTGAAGGGAGCGTGGACGTGCAAATATTGCATGAGTTGTTGCGCTTATTTCATATGCAATGCATATGAAATAGGTGCTCCTCCCCATGCTCTCTCCGTCTCACTCAGTGGAGGAGCAAGGAGGAGCTTGTGTGAGCATCTGCGTGAACCATTACTGTGAACTCAGGGAGAGAGAAAAAAATGAACGGCTCCCAACCAAACGCGACTCGGTTCCCATCGTTCATGTTGATGAGCCGGTCAAAAGATTCTGATCGTTCGTGAACGTCACAACTCTACTTTGCAGCAACTCGTGTTCCGGTGAGTGGGTAACGGCTGCGACCTGTCTGCAAGGCGGGGCTTGATGTCCAGCCGGTCAAGCCCCGCCCATGTCACGACGTCACACGCCAAGCCCTGCTACGTTATCGTGGTTTGTTCAGGGACAGTCGGGATTTCAGAAACTCGGTCGAAGCAGCGCCTGGATTTGCCTGGATGTCGGATTTCATGTTGTTCTTCCCTAGTAGCTACTACATAAACGTTTACTAAACGAACGTTTCAAGTTAAATGGAAATATTTAATTACTTGTATTACATACTTACTTATGTCACTAACAGAAACCCGTTAGAAGAATAATACAATCTTAAGGAGTGGAGAAGTGAGGCTTCATCATTCACCATTGTACAACAATCAGTCAAAGAAAGCATTATATAATTTACATATCTTCCAATGATGTATTTCTACATTAGTCTAAAAGAAAGTTTTAGACTGAGAAACTTTTTTTAAAACCACTTTTTAGCCGACCTCAATCTGTTAACCTCTCTGTTTAGTTGTATTCATACTGACTATTTTATTTACTCAAATAGTCACATTTGCCAGCCAGTTTTAGGTCTACCTCCTGACCAGCCCTCTCTAAAATATAACATTTCTATAGAGGGCATCCAGTACACCACCATCTTTTGTACTTTCATCTTTTTGACATCTTATTTTTATTATTATACCTGACCTATTTTCTCACCCATACTGCGTCATGTCCTATGTATTGATGTGTCATTTGGTAGTCTTTGGTACTGTATGTGCATGTTTGTGTGGAGTGTATTTTGGGACTTGTCCAGGTAATCAAGGGCAGTGGTACAAAACAAGTGTAACCCCTTCCATGGAATATCATAATGATTGAATAAAGAAAGCAAATAATGAAAATCAATACCAAAAGAAAAGTTTCTATTATTTAGCAACAGACTCTTTTGATTAAACTATGTAATGCAGACCAAGCCATTCCCCTGCAAAAAAAAAGTACAATTATTATCTTTACATCCTGCAGTGCAGGATGATCCTGGTGGTTGTTCTGAACGGCCTCTCACATCTTCAGTGTACATCTCTCCACCACCAAGTAATTTACAGCTGCCTTGCATCTTTGTGTGTGACGATACCTCGCCAGCAGACTGGAAAAAACGACAACTTGCTACCTCAGACTGATAAATTATCTGCGGCATCTTACTACAGATGGCTACAGAGAAATAACTCAGGGACTTTTTTTCAACAATTCTTTCATTTATTAAACTCAAGAGAACATTAATCTGGAACGTTGACCTCTTATTCAGTTGAAGATAACATTAATCATCAGAGGACTTCTCTGTCACTCCTGAAAGGAAAGCATAACATGTTATTCAATTTGACATAGTTAGCATATCATTGAGCATGGTTGCAGCAGGATTGGGTATGAGCATTGCAAGCAGAAGCACAGCACAGGTATCCTTGAGCATAGCTGCAGCAGGTTTGGCATCAGGCTCTGTCTTGGTTATTTGTTCCCTGAATGATCTGCTTTGCAGTTATTTTACATCATTCATGTTAATTCATTCAACATTTCAACGTCATACAACTTTCTATTATTTTGCTATCTCATAAGACTATGTCACGTTTGTCATTCTCGATATAACGTTACGCACACACACACACACACTAGGATTTTAGTGTAGGATTTTATCACTGAATGCTGACCATTAAACTGCCAAAATGCCCAAACGTTACAACAATATAACTTTTTCTATTAACTTTGCTATCTCATCAGACTGTCACATTCGTCACTTTCGATATAACGTTAAGCACACACACACACACACACACACACACACACACACACACACACACACACACACACACACACACACACACACACACACACACACACACACACACACACACACACACACACACACACACACACACACACACACACACACACACACACACACACACACACACACACACACAGAGCTACAACGCTAATGCTAACGCTACCGTGGTGTAGAATGTTATCACGCATGCTGAATGCTGGCCATTAAACTGCCAAAATACACAAACGTTATACAATAATATACAAAAGCGCCGTGAGATGTGAATAAAGTTTTTCATTTATTGTAGCAACGTAATTTCACTCACCGACATCACTTTCAACTCCTATTCCGATATTTTGCCGAAAGGGAAGGTGGCAAGGGGTGGACTTAACTTTTACGGTGATTCCGTGTGGGCGGGGCTTGACCGGCTGGACGTCAAGCCCCGCCCCCCCGAAGGTACTGCAAGGCCGCAGCCGTTAGTACTTGGTTCCGGTTAGATATGGTTCGGCAATGTAGCGTTCCTCTACGTATTCAAAAGTACCTGCTGAACCCGGTTGTGTCATTGTGTTAGTCTGACTGGGCCATGGAGCTGGTTTACTACCAACCCCAGCGCCCTGCTGCGGGAGCGGAGCGGTGTGACCAATGAGAACGCAGCTCAGTGGCGCAGGCATGTGAAATACTTCCTGTTACAATGCCATCAATTTGCGCAGTATGATAAGTTCCATAAAAAGGTTACCATGAAAAAGAAAAAGAAACAACAACTATATAATAGGCAACATGCATATTGGAGGGGGGTAATTCAGTTCACCGCTAGGTGCCACTGAAGCACACACACTACACCCTTTAACAACAGTTATTGACATTGACTGCAGGATCAATTGACACAATGGGACACAACATGCCGAAGTTCTCTGTTTGCATGAAGGCCTTCTTCTACATTTGACGGTGGATTATAAGCCAAATATATGTAATTTATGTATGTAAAATGGGCAAAATATTGCTTAAACTTGATACACATTACATCACATTTCTCACATGTGAAAACAGATGCTTTTACATGTGAGTTGGAGTTTTAACCTAGGTTACTGACTGATTCATATCTACAAGGCATGTTTATGACACAATAGAGATGTCATTGTTAGCATTCCACAGAAATGTTCATATTAAACAATCTTCGAAATAAGTTACAATTCAATCACAAAGACTGCTGATTTGGGTCACATATATGGGTTTTCTCTGAGGTATGTCCTGATCATCTTTGTCCCTCTCTGGCTCTAGTGACTCTCCAACCTGACACATGGGAATACTTGTGACCGAAAGTTTGTGGGGTTTTTGTACAGCTGGGTATGTGTATTATAATTTGGTATTATTATATGTTTGCATTGACTCCCTGATTTGCCCAGCCTTTGGTCAATGTCTGAATGGGGTTTTCACTATTGAGTGTGAGACATGCATTGTAACAATACTAAAACATGCATATAGGATTATTATGGTTTTAAATTATGAGGCAAAGGTATGTTTCTAAATTTAATGTATTACATTTGTTTGTATGTGATTATGCTCTTGGGTTGTTGCTTTGATTTTAGTATTTGAATATCCCAGCCGCAGCCTGCAGTACTACACTACGGCCACAAGGGGAGGTCGTACTCCCGGTGATTCCACCGCCTCAGAAACACCACGCAGAGGGCATTTGTTCGGATGATTATGTATGCAGAAAACATACGCACACCGACACTTTTATTAGCACTTCAACAGATAATCCATATAAGGTACTGGTTGCGTGGAATCAAATTGATTCTCATTAAGGCCAATATTGACTGCTCCCATTTAGAGGTTTCCAACAGCTATTTGAAACGAGAGCAGTTCAATAGCTCCCCGTCTCGCTGCCTGTCTGTGCACGCCTGCTCCACCTCCTATGTTAGGAGGACTCAATGGAGCCTTCAACTTCTATAATTGAATGTGTCAAGCAACAACAATGTAGGTAATGAGACACATTAAAAAGACGAAGACTTCCATCTGCCATGTCTGCTAATTGTAGCAAAAATGCACATAGCAAACCTCCGTGGTAGACGTGACTGCTTGTATTTTTCCAGCCCTACCCGGGACTTCAAGTCTGGGCCCATTGTGTCCATTGTGTTGCATTCAAGGCATATGTGACCAAATATAATAATTATTAACCGCCTGGGAAGAGTTTACATTAACCTTTAAAATGTGCTAGGTAGATGGATAGGTAGTGTTATTCAAGTTGCTGTAGGTATATTTAAAAGCTCTAATATATATGCAAGTATTAAATGTATGATTTAAAGGCTGTTAAATATTAATATTTTATTATATCTTATATTTTATATATAGAATTGAGACTGCTCCTGGATAATTCCTTCAGCCCTCGTTGTCTTTGATATCCATCTGGCCTGTCTATCGCCGGTGTGATGGACAGGTGGTTGTAATGGGCGGTATGGGGTGCTGGGGGTACTGAGTACTGGGGCTGCTGGGACAGCAAGCCGGGCGTGTAAGCAGATGTATGATGTAAGATGTAAGCAGATGTATGATGTAAGATGTAAGCAGATGTAAGTCAAATGTAAGCAGAGGGTGTGTTGGCCATGGCTGTGCATTGTCTCCTGTCTGGTCTGTGATATTCATTAACAGAATATCATGGTCAAGGTCCAGAGAGAGTCAGGGGTGAGGACACGGGGTTGGCATGTCAACGGTGTGCCATCTGGTGACATTGTCCTTGTCCTATCACTGCAACTCTAACCCCAGTCAGGGCGCTTTGCTGCTGCCACTGACGCCATCAGAATGAGGACGTGGTTTCAAAACAGTGTGCATGTTGTCCTACAGGAGAAGAATGGGAGGGATCCTGAGGCTTCTCTGTACCAGACAGACGCACTCAGGGGTCTGCAGTCGGGGCCAAAGCTGGCAAACAGTCAGATGACATTCATCAAAACTGAAAAAGCAAATCAACACCAAACCTGAAGTCAAAAGCAAACAGCGTGGAGGTGAGGTGTGAGTCATGAAGAAATAAATGAACTTCTGACAGATGTACTCTTTGTAAGTCGCTTTGAATAAAAGTATCTGCTTAATGCCCTCAATGTAAATGTAAATAAAGAAGGGGCATTTCAGCGACATTCCTACACCTTGAGTCACAGGATTTGGGACGTGACCGTAGGCGACTGTGGATATGTCTTGGCCTAAATGGGCTTCCTCTGCACCTTGGGCTGATTCTGGGGAAGAGCAGGGATGACTCGGTGAAGCAGAGCTCCTCCTCTGTGCCTGGTTGAGGCACTGGTTGATGTGGTTAGGGCCTCCTCTCATCTGGAGGTGAACGGCCCACAGGGAGCAGGGTGTGGAAGCCTTGGCAACGCTGTGCTGGACCAGAGGTAAGTGGCTGGAAAGCGATGCCTAGTCTTCTCTAATGGCCTTGTTGCCAATACAATTATAATCTATTGGTTGAAGCACTGTGGCCCAGCAAGGGTTTTAACACGCGTGTCAAACTCAAGGCCCATGGGTCGGAACCGGCCTGCTACCTCATTTCATGGGCCCCCCGAGAGAGATCACAATCATTTGTGGTCCAATGGTTCTGCCCCATCATCTGTGGCAAAACCGTTTTGAACAAAGTTGATGCTTGATAATATTTGTCTTTGTTATTCACTTGAAAAGTTTGATCTTTGATTGATGGAGTACTGTTCTTAACCTGATAAATTAAAGGGATTTATGTTATAATAACAAAGAGAAATGTGCTTCCATATTTTTTTTAATTATTTATTCTTATTTAAGTGTGCACATTTAGTACACTTGAAATAAATAATAAAATGCAGAAACAGTTACTGAACAATATGTAGTAGTAGTTAATTTTAAAGTCTTACAGTTACAACCGGCCCTTGGAGGGCAACCATAACGCTGATGTGGCCTGGGGTGAAAATTGGTTTGACACCCCTGATTTAACAGGTTAACAATATTCCGACTAGTTATATTGACAGGAATGCTAGCACCACATAAACATGTGAAGAAATACAACCAAGCTGACTTAACGTCTAATGTCCCCATAAGCAGTTAAAAAAAAAGAAGTAAACTCATTACAAAAGGGCTATTTTAACAATCATGCAACATAAGATCCAATCATAAGAACAACCTGATAGCATGATCCAGTCTTACTGGACTGCTGTTAACAAACCAAGCGTTTCCAAGGCCCTCTTGGTTTTGAGGAGTAATACATTAAAACAGGCCAATCAACGGACCTCGGTCAGGATTGTGGATACGCGACAAAAGCAGCAGACTGTTAATTTAATCGACAAGTTGCTGCAGTCGAGTTTAAAATAACGATTTAATATGCTTATTGATGCTTTGTCCGGTAGGGGGAAAACGCACGTACTCAGAGCTCGGCATAGTTTGGCCTATATGCATACATACACGCATACATACAATACAACGGTATGGATTTACGTTAAAGCGCGATCTTGTTCCTTAGTATGTTGTGCCTGAGAAACAATAATTTAATCGACATCAATTGTATTTGGGGTATTTAGTTGCTAAAGAGGTCACGCTTTCTCCGGCGCATCCGGATGCTGCAACAAAAAATGCAGCAGATCGCAGTGCGCAGCTGCGAGACCGCAGCGAGGGGGTTATTTTTAGAAAGTGACGTCACCCTGAAATAGCATCAGCCCTCTCCGCGCTACGCCTCCCTTCAGCAGTAGGACCGACTTGACAGGACCCTTCGCAGTACCGCAGAACCCGTATCGGTAGGGGGTTGGGAAGCCGCACGAACCGCACTAACCGCCCGACGTCGTCGAGAAGTGACCCAGAAACTCGGGTAAGGCGTCGAACCAGAACCGCATAACGCAGAGTACGGTGTCCCACAAGGCCCAGCCGTGCGTCATTAATCCACGCGATAACGAACCGAAGCCATTGGTCTGACCCATCCTTCATCACAGCAGCACCGGCTCCAGCAGCTTGGAGAATAGATCTTCTGCCCACCAGCAGCAGCAGCATGACTACGGCGGAGGCGGCGGCGGCGTTGAGGGACCAGCTGAGCCAGAAAGCCCGTCTGGCCGAGCAGGCGGAGCGCTACGACGACATGGCGGCGCTGATGAGAGAGGTGCGATCCGCCGAGAAACGCCTCGATGGTGTGAACAGGGCGAGGTGGTGTGGCCCGGCCTGCACGACCCCGCAGCCTGCGGTTCTGTTCGTGTGCTGAATGAAACCCATCCACGCGACGCCCCGTGTCTTCTAATGCTAGCATCCTAACCTGTTTTAATGGGTAGCGCCCCAATGTCGGTCGGGTCCTAGCGTTAGCATCGTCCAACCACTGGGCTTTGTCTGCCAGCAGGCCGATGCAGCAAATTGCTAGCTGCTAGCTGCTAATGGCTAACGGCTAACTAGCTCGTCAAACAATACGGGTGCAGCAAAAGGCGTCGTTGTTCTGACACGTTAACGCAACCCGCGTCTGGATAATCGGTGTAAAAGTGAAATGTTACCGTAATCTACTCACACGTTACCCATTATGTAAAAACAAAGTATGTATATTCATATATAGTGTGGAAATTGCGATAGAAGAGGAGATGCAAGTTTCTTAAGTCGACAACGCAACGGCCTGTCGTTTATTTATTTATTTATTTATTTTACATAAAAAACCTTAACTCAACCAGGCGCCGTTATATCCATAATCAAGGCATTAAATAGAGAGTGTCCATGTAACACAGAACGAGATAATGTCAAAAAAACAGTGTGGCGAATTATGTCTTTAATGTCCACCACAGTATATAGGTGCAGTTTTTGTGCAAGCTAACGCTAGCTGCTAGCAAACAATGCGCGCCCTGGCGGGCGGAGCAGGGCGGAGTGGAGCCGCCCTGCGCGGAGAGGCCGCAGGCATGCGGATCACACCCAGCGGTAGTCCGCGGTAGTCGTCGGGAACACAGGACTGCTTTCCACGTTGAGGGCCAGACAGGGCGCTTACGTTATCAGACCAGAAACATCTGATGTCTTAGTAGGCTCTCTGTATCCGTGGGTGTCTACCTCAACTGGTGTGTCTTTTTTCTATAACTTTTTTTTGGGGGGGGGTATTGTTATTTCAGGCGACGATGCTGAATCTGCCTCTGAGCAACGACGACCGTAACCTTCTGTCGGTGGCCTACAAGAACGTTGTGGGTGCTCGTCGCTCGTCCTGGCGCGTCACCTCCAGCATCGAGCAGCGGGCCATCACCGACGGCAACGAGAAGAAGCTGGAATTGGTGCGGTCCTACCGGGAGACCATCGAGAAGGAGCTGGATTCCCGGTGCCAGGAGGTGCTGTCCCTGCTCGACGAGTACCTCATCAAGAGCTGCGGCGAAGACCAGCTGGAGAGCAAGGTGTTCTACCTGAAGATGAAGGGCGACTACTTCCGCTACCTGGCCGAGGTGGCCACCGACCAGAGAGATGCCATCGTGAAGTCCTCCGAGGCCGCCTACAAAGACGCCTACGAAAACAGCAAGAACATGCCGGCCACCCACCCCATCCGCCTGGGCCTGGCGCTCAACTTCTCGGTGTTCCACTACGAGATCCAGAACGCCCCGGAGCAGGCCTGCAAGCTGGCCAAGGAGGCCTTCGACGACGCCATCGGACAGCTGGACAATCTGAACGAGGACTCCTATAAGGACTCCACCCTCATCATGCAGCTCCTCCGGGACAACCTGACCCTGTGGACCAGCGACCAGCAGGACGCCAATGAGGGTGGTGAGGCCAACAACTGAGTCTTCACTGCTCCCCAGGTAGCTCTCTAGATAGAATAGTGGTTTACCTATTCCTTCCCTCTCTCGCTAACTTTATTTTCACTTCTTAGTTCTAAGCAATGTTCCACCCCATTGTTTTTTGTTTTTTTTGTGTGCCATTTAAATGTTTAAATCGGGGAAGGGTCACTGTTCAGGTTTTTATTTCGATAATTGAACGCAACAAAGGGTGTGTGTGTGTGTGTGTGTGTGTGTGTGTGTGTGTGTGTGTGTGTGTGTGTGTGTGTGTGTGTGTGTGTGTGTGTGTGTGTGTGTGTGTGTGTGTGTGTGTGTGTGTGTGTGTGTGTGTGTGTGTGTGTGTGTGTGTGTGTGTGTGTGTGTGTGTGTGTGTGTGTGTGTGTGTGTGTGTGTGTGTGTGTGTGTGTGTGACCCAGCCTGACAGGACTAGCAGAAGCTGCTCTTAGTTTCCACCAGGCTGCTGTAAGCCCGGCGGCTGCATTGACAAAGGAAGTGCAGAATTTGGCCTTGTGTAATCCATACTGTAAAAGTGGTACGTGTAATTGTTAAAAGTAGGGCGTGTTTACCGAACTGAGTTCTTAAAATATGTGGCCCAGATTTAGCCCGCATGGGAATTTCAGCAAAACTTTTCACCGAAAAGTCGACCATTTTCTGGTGGGGTCTGAAATCAGGATTAGGCATCATTTCTTGGTCTGGGTGTGAAAATCAAGGCACTGTTGCCGGTGGCTTGGAAGCTTCACAGTGTTGGGTTTTCACAGGCCTCTTATTGATTCTACATTCCCTGGGTCTTCGCTGCGTCTTCCCTTCTAGAGTCACTTGCCTTCCCCGTCTGTTCTCAAGGGGTTGAGGGAAAACAAAAAGTCTTAGTGTTGCGCAAACAAGACAAGTTGATTTTCAGGTCAAGCTGTCATCAGACGTCCTGCAGAATGTCGTCGGTCCTGAGTTCGCGTCTGTAACCCAAATGAAAGGAATGTTTAGTTGTACCTTTTTAAAACTGCAATGTGGTGACGCAGTTTGTGTTCTGCTTCTGGAAGCGCCTGTACCTTTGTGTTGGAGAATGGCCTGTACCTTCTATGTGGGTTGGAGATTGCGTGGGGTTCTCTGGTCTAACGTTCCATGTTCCTGTACTGTTGCCCTTTAAAGAATGGAAAAGGTGTTGCTTACAATTTGTCACTTTTTTTTTAAAATGAAATAAACTCCAAACACTGTTCAATGTGTGGTCTCATGTTTCTCCTCTGTGATCTAGACAGTCCCATGTGTTCATTTGTGCCAATGGTATGATCAAATGATATTTCAAAGATGATGCTCTCTAAAATAATAAACATTATTTAGGGTGTATGTTTATGCACATACATGTAAGCTATTTAATAAATGGTACTGGCACTAGATTGTTTCCATGCAAAACGTATTAACATAGGGTGCATATAGACCGAGGGAGTCGTTCCAAGTATTGGAGTATTTGTTGCATCAGATTAGGAACTCCATCTGGTGGTGGATCAAGTTCTTACACAGATTGTAGAGCTGATCTATGGCTCAACATCCTGTTATTGCCCATCTAAATATGTTAACGATGAAAAGGCCAGTGATTGAAACATTCCCTAGTGTTCTGGTTAACAAGGCACATTTGTACATCATTTCAATCTGTTTTGGGCAGTTAATTGACCTCCCGGATAGCCTTCGCCCACCTCAGTAACCCCCATCCAAGATCACACCACATAGTCCAGAGTCCCCTAGTGGCGGCTGGCTGCTACTTCATGGCCAGTAACGGACATTTAAGAAATGCGTTTTGGTTTAGTTTCTTTTGTAGTTGTAGCTACATTGTTATTGCATTTTAACATCTTTTTTCATCATTTATTGATATTAGACTACTCATGAAGATTAGCCTACTATTATATTTAAAGGTAGCCCGGTATTCAAACAAAGCAAACAAATGATGACAAACATGTTGTGTACAATACAGTACAAGTTACGTCTTTTAGCACAACTCAATAAGGGCATATGGATGATTTTCCCCTTTGACGAAGGCAATCTGCGATCAACGAAAAAACATGAGGAATCGACTTGGTGTGGTCCTCCCTTAGTTATATACAGTCTATGGGTCCTCCCCAGAAGAGTATTACAGTCTGTCTGTGGGAAAGCTCAAAGCTTTAAAAACTCTATTGACCTCAAACTTGTGCAGTTTAGGTTGGCAATGTAAAAAAGATCCTCCAATTGGATGATGTATACAGTTTGTTTATACGGTTTTTAATGCAGTTTGTGTTCATTTGGTTTTTTTACCATTTGATAAAAAAATAAACAGATTAAAAACATGTGCACCTGAATTGAGTCAACGTGTGGCGTTAATCTTTAATATTGCTTTTACGAGAATGCCTGTCTGATGTGACGAAGACATATATTAGTTGACATTTGCTTCCTTATTAGTTGATAATTAACACACATATTTACCGACAGCTTTCATCTTCACATTTATAAACACACCAAAAAGAAAGAAAAATCCGTGCAAAGTGTATCCTGATAAATCACTGTCTCTCTGATTCTTTATACTCCCCTCCCTCTTTCCCCAATCACCCTTTGTGTATTGAGAGCTTTTTCTTTCTTTCTTTTTCTTTCTTTCTTTCTTTCTTTCTTTCTTTCTTTCTTTCTTTCTTTCTTTCTTCCTCTCTCTCTCTCTCTCTCTCTCTCTCTCTCTCTCTCTCTCTCTCTCTCTCTCTCTCTCTCTCTCTCTCTCTCTCTCTCTCTCAGTTATGCACACACACACACACACACACACACACACACACACACACACACACACACACACACACACACACACACACACACACACACACACACACACACACACACACATTACGGTGGGGCAGTCTATATAAGTGGGACTACCTGGGCAGCAGGTGATTGTCGTTCCAACCCGTTGGCAGCACCAGTCGAGCTCCACAGTGAAAATGGGTGCTGATTATTTTGAATTCTCGTGGATGCGCAGCGGTCCCCATGAGAGGAGTAACACGGTGGTCGTGAACAACGCAGCAGATATCTCGGTTATCGTGGTGTACTTTTTGGTTGTTCTCGCGGTGGGAGTATGGGTAAGTCTTTGACTCTTATCAAAGGTAGCACACACACCGTTCAGTTGAATCCTTGGAAAATCCTTCACTCAATAGGAGTTAATCCGTAACCAGCTGTGGAGCCGTACTGGTTTTACTTCCTGTAATGCTCACACTAATGGTTATTATTGCTAGACAAAGAAATACAAGAAAAAACATAAAACCCATTTTCTTTTTTTTTTGTTGCATTGTCTATATTTTCTATGAATACAAAATAGCCTACATGATATGGGGAAATTAGGGGTGAAGCCATACTTTTATTAATCCTTGTGGAGTGTAGGACTACAGAACAAAGTGGCGGAGCTCCTAAACTAATTAATTAAATAAGTAATCAAAATGATGTTTGATTAATACATTTTACATTCTACACAAGTAGGATGCATCAAAACTGATGCAGTGTCTGTCTTACTACTACAAAAAGGCCCAGCAACATGTAGGATGAATACTCAGCAGTTATTGTGACGTAAATCAGCGCCTGTTGAGATACAGATGTATTATATGCTGATTGCAGGCTATGGTCCGAACCAACCGGTCCACAGTGGGTGGATTCTTCCTAGCTGGCCGCAGCATGGTGTGGTGGCCGGTATGTTCCTGCTTCACAGCGGTGTGACGTCGTCTCACCCGCGGACATAAAGGGAGTCAGAAGATCCTCTCCTCCTGTCACTTTGTCAAGTGTCTGAAATGGAGAGACTTACACCTCTGGCGATGCTCATTCATGTTTGTTTATTTAAGGCGCGAAGCCAAGTTAAATTGTACATCGAGCTCAAGAGACAAATGCTATTATTGCAAATAAATTATATACTGTATGCACACACAAAAAAGTGAAAGAAAGTGAATATGGATAATATAAATGGTGTAGTTGATACCAGGGCTGTAATATAAATAAACACCTTCTCCACAGATCGGAGCTTCCCTTTTTGCAAGCAACATTGGCAGCGGCCATTTTGTTGGCATCGCTGGCACAGCTGCAGCAGGAGGACTCGCCATCGGCGGGTTTGAATGGAACGTGAGTGGCCATCTTTATGGAACACTGAGAGTTTTATCGTGACACTATCACTCTCTTACACCAATGTAGTCCTAACCTCTGACACCTCTGGTATTCGCCATCTTTCATGCTAGCTGATAAATTTGACAGTGTGGTGCGCCGGGCCCGAGGTAGAGGAATGACGACGTGAGGCTGTGAAGGTGCTGAAGGTGCTATTTGAAGGTGCTGAAGGTGCTATTTGAAGGTGTTGAGGGGGAAAAATAAACAACTGAAAAAACATCCCCTCATTTTGCCACCATTGAAATGATAACGGTGCACACCAAAGTCATTGACAAAAAAAGCATGCACTCCCTAAGCTCCAGGGAAGAGAGGCCTTGATGATCAGGAATGAGCAGTGAGCAGTGTGAAGTGTAACAAATGACACTCAAACAAAAGCTCAACTCTAAAAGCTAAATCTACCTACAGCACCTTTAATTTAAACTCTTTGGTATGTGTTTTTTATTTGACTGTTTCAGGCACTCGTGGTGGTGGTCATTCTGGGATGGCTCTTCGTTCCCATTTATATCAAAGCTGGGGTAAATAAAACACACATACATTCATCCCGACGGCACAACTACAATGGTACCGAGCATTTGAACCCTGCTTGATATCGCCCACTCGTCATTCAGGTGGTGACCATGCCGGAGTATTTGAAGAAGAGGTTCGGGGGGCAGCGCATTCGCGTCTACCTCTCGGTGCTGTCGCTCTTCCTCTACGTCTTCACCAAGATCTCGGTGAGTCCCGCACTCGTACCGCCAACCTCGTGTGCACCGCGGCGGTTCCTCTCCCAGAACCATGGAGCCCTCACACCTGGTGCTTCTGTTGTGTGTTTTGGGGCGTTTCCCCTCCCAGGCAGACATGTTCTCGGGGGCCATCTTCATCAACCAAGCCCTGGGACTCAACATCTACGTGGCCGTGGTGCTGCTGCTTCTGATCACCGCCCTGTACACAGTCACAGGTCTGCTTCTTCTCTTTCTGTTGTCAATAAGAAGGCGCTATCGCCTCATTGCATCCTGTTTTTTAACCCCTAGAGTCACATTATATAGCAGACACTTCAAAGGAAAACCACTTCAGAAAGGCTTATCAATTTTTTTTTTCCACAAACGGCGCCATGGCTAAAAGGGTTAAAGTCTTTGGGACTTATATGGCTCAGGTTAGTCCTTTATTTATCTCTCATCTTCTTGTTATCTACACATTATGGTTAAAGCCCATGCCCCTGTGATCAGCTGTAACAACATATCTGTAACTGAACCGTAGTAGAAGTTACTGAGTGGCCATTTCAAGGACGCATACACAACCTTTGCTTCACAATATGATCCAATGTCACACTTGTATCTAGTCTGGAAACGCAATGTTTGTTTCAACGACATTGCGTATTAGAGTATGACCACCCCGCTCTCTTCCTGTGATCCTGAACAATGTGCCAGTTGATCCGTGATGTGACGCGTTGCCATGACTTCCAGGTGGCCTGGCTGCAGTTATCTACACGGACACCCTGCAGACCATCATCATGGTGGTCGGGTCCTTCATCCTCATGGGCTTTGGTAGGTTTTCCCTGTGAGCCGGCTCGGCCCGCCGTGTGGTCCTGGTGACGGCCAACAGCTCAGATTTTTGACCGGGGACCGTTGGGACCGTTGACTGGGGACCATTGGGACCGTTGGACCGTTGGGACCGTTGGACCGTTTGGACCATTGACCGGGGACCGTTGGACCGTTGACCAGGGACCGTTGACCGGGGACCGTTGACCGGGGACCGTTGGACCGTTGACCAGGGACCGTTGACCGGGGACCGTTGGGACCGTTGACTGGGGACCATTGGGACCGTTGGGACCGTTGGGACCGTTGGGACCGTTGACCCGGGACCGTTGGGACCGTTGGGACCATTGGGACCGTTGACTGGGGACCGTTGGGACCGTTGGGACCATTGGGACCGTTGACTGGGGACCGTTGGGACCGTTTGGACCGTTGACCGGGGACCGTTGGGACCGTTGGGACCGTTGACTTGGGACCGTTTGGACCATTGACCGGGGACCGTTGGGACCATTGGGACCGTTGACTGGGGACCGTTGGGACCGTTGGGACCATTGGGACCGTTGACTGGGGACCGTTGGGACCGTTTGGACCGTTGACCGGGGACCGTTGGGACCGTTGGGACCGTTGACTGGGGACCGTTGACTGGGGACCGTTGGGACCGTTGACTTGGGACCGTAGTTATCTACACGGACACCCTGCAGACCATCATCATGGTGGTCGGGTCCTTCATCCTCATGGGCTTTGGTAGGTTTTCCCTGTGAGCCGGCTCGGCCCGCCGTGTGGTCCTGGTGACGGCCAACAGCTCAGATTTTTGACCGGGGACCGTTGGGACCGTTGACTGGGGACCATTGGGACCGTTGGACCGTTGGGACCGTTGGACCGTTTGGACCATTGACCGGGGACCGTTGGACCGTTGACCAGGGACCGTTGACCGGGGACCGTTGACCGGGGACCGTTGGACCGTTGACCAGGGACCGTTGACCGGGGACCGTTGGGACCGTTGACTGGGGACCATTGGGACCGTTGGGACCGTTGGGACCGTTGGGACCGTTGACCCGGGACCGTTGGGACCGTTGGGACCATTGGGACCGTTGACTGGGGACCGTTGGGACCGTTGGGACCATTGGGACCGTTGACTGGGGACCGTTGGGACCGTTTGGACCGTTGACCGGGGACCGTTGGGACCGTTGGGACCGTTGACTTGGGACCGTTTGGACCATTGACCGGGGACCGTTGGGACCATTGGGACCGTTGACTGGGGACCGTTGGGACCGTTGGGACCATTGGGACCGTTGACTGGGGACCGTTGGGACCGTTTGGACCGTTGACCGGGGACCGTTGGGACCGTTGGGACCGTTGACTGGGGACCGTTGACTGGGGACCGTTGGGACCGTTGACTTGGGACCGTTTGGACCGTTGACCGGGGACCGTTGGGACCATTGGGACCGTTGACTGGGGACCGTTGGGACCATTGGGACCGTTGACTGGGGACCGTTGGGACCGTTTGGACCGTTGACCGGGGACCGTTGGGACCGTTGACCGGGGACCGTTGGGACCGTTGGACCGTTGACCGGGGACCGTTGGACCATTGACCGGGGACCGTTGGGACCATTGGGACCGTTGACCGGGGACCGTTGGGACCGT
>JAXIVH010000192.1:268449-270949 GCA_036785325.1 Urophycis tenuis | reverse complement strand
CCTGGGGAGTCTGCTGGTGTCTGGGTGGTCTCCTGGTCTCTGGGGAGTCTGCTGGTGTCTGGGTGGTCTCCTGGTCCCTGG
Source organism: Urophycis tenuis (assembly GCA_036785325.1). NCBI lineage: Eukaryota > Metazoa > Chordata > Actinopteri > Gadiformes > Phycidae > Urophycis > Urophycis tenuis. The sequence goes on along the minus strand of JAXIVH010000192.1, from coordinate 270,868 downwards.
GGAGTCTGCTGGTGTCTGGGTGGTCTCCTGGTCTCTGGGGAGTCTGCTGGTGTCTGGGTGGTCTCCTGGTCCCTGGGGAGTCTGCTGGTGTCTGGGTGGTCTCCTGGTCCCTGGGGAGTCTGCTGGTGTCTGGGTGGTCTCAGGTCTCTGGGGAGTCTGCTGGTGTCTGGGTGGTCTCAGGTCTCTGGGGAGTCTGCTGGTGTCTGGGTGGTCTCAGGTCCCTGGGGAGTCTGCTGGTGTCTGGGTGGTCTCAGGTCTCTGGGGAGTCTGCTGGTGTCTGGGTGGTCTCAGGTCTCTGGGGAGTCTGCTGGTGTCTGGGTGGTCTCAGGTCCCTGGGGAGTCTGCTGGTGTCTGGGTGGTCTCAGGTCTCTGGGGAGTCTGCTGGTGTCTGGGTGGTCTCAGGTCCCTGGGGAGTCTGCTGGTGTCTGGGGGACCATAACGTCTCATCATCATCATCATCATCATCATCATCATCTGCTTATTTTTGTGTCCCTCGGTGCACATGCATGTGTGTGTGTGTGTGTGTGTGTGTGTGTGTGTGTGTTGTGTGTCTCTGTATGTGTGTGTGTGTGTGTGTGTGTGTGTGTGTCTCTGTATGTGTGTGTGTGTGTGTGTGTGTTGTGTGTCTCTGTATGTGTGTGTGTGTGTGTGTGTGTGTGTGTGTGTGTGTGTGTGTGTGTCTCTCTCTCTGTATGTGTGTGTGTGTGTGTGTGTGTGTGTGTGTGTGTGTGTGTGTGTGTGTGTGTGTGTGTGTGTGTCTCTCTGTGTGTGTGTGTGTGTGTGTGTGTGTGTGTCTCTCTGTGTGTGTGTGTGTGTGTGTGTGTGTGTGTGTGTGTGTGTGTGCCTCCAGGGTCTTCATCCTGGCCCTCATTGGTGTGAGTATCGCCTGGATCCCCATCGTCCAGTCGGCGCAGAGCGGCCAGCTGTTCGACTACATCCAGTCCATCACCAGCTACCTGACCCCTCCCATCGCTGCCGTCTTCATGCTCGCCATCTTCTGCAAACGTGTCAACGAGGCGGTGAGTCATCCACCCCCCATGTGAAGGAGGAGTGCTATCAACAATGTCCTTGTTATCAGCCGCGCTATAAATGATGTGATCCACACGCTGTTGAGGGTCAGCCTTAACAGGTGAGGGGTGAACTTCAGCCCGACGGCTCCCTACGCTACGCGCTACGTGTTGTAGGCCATGTAGGCCATGTAGGCCATGTGGGCCATGTAGGCCATGTGGGCCATGTGGGCCATGTAGGGTAGGCCATGTGGGCCATGTGGGCCATGTAGGCCATGTAGGCCATGTGGGCCATGTAGGCCATGTGGTCCATGTAGGCCATGTGGGCCATGTGGGCCATGTGGGCCATGTAGGGTAGGCCATGTAGGCCATGTAGGCCATGTGGGCCCTGTGGGCCATGTAGGCCATGTGGGCCATGTAGGCCATGTGGGCCATGTGGGCCATGTAGGCCATGTAGGCCATGTAGGCCATGTGGGCCATGTAGGCCATGTGGGCCATGTGGGCCATGTGGGCCATGTGGGCCATGTGGGCCATGTGGGCCATGTGGGCCATGTAGGCCATGTGGGCCATGAAGGGTAGGCCATGTGGGCCATGTAGGCTATGTGGGCCATGTGAGCCATGTAGGCCATGTAGGCCATATAGGCCATGTGGGCCATGTAGGCCATGTGGGCCATGTGGGCCATGTGGGCCATGTAGGGTAGGCCATGTGGGCCATGTGGGCCATGTGGGCCATGTGGGCCATGTAGGGTAGGCCATGTGGGCCATGCGGGCCATGCGGGCCATGCGGGCCATGTAGGCCATGTGGGCCATGTAGGGTAGGCCATGTGGGCCATGTAGGCCATGTGGGCCATGCGGGCCATGTAGGCCATGCGGGCCATGTAGGCCATGTGGGCCATGTGGGCCATGTAGGCCATGTGGGCCATGTGGGCCATGCGGGCCATGCGGGCCATGCGGGCCATGCGGGCCATGCGGGCCATGCGGGCCATGTAGGCCATGCGGGCCATGTGGGCCATGTAGGGTAGGCCATGTAGGCCATGTAGGCCACGTGGGCCATGTGGGCCATGTAGGCCATGTGGGCCATGTAGGGTAGGCCATGTGGGCCATGTAGGGTAGGCCATGTGGGCCATGTAGGCCATGTGGGCCATGTAGGGTAGGCCATGTGGGCCATGTAGGGTAGGCCATGTGGGCCATGTAGGCCATGTAGGCCATGTGGGCCATGTAGGCCATGTGGGCCATGTGGGCCATGTAGGCCATGCGGGCCATGTGGGCCATGTAGGCCTCTTGTGAACGCCGATGCTAACCTCTGCAGGGTGCGTTCTACGGCCTGACCCTGGGCCTGGCCATCGGGCTCTCCCGGATGATCGCTGAGTTTGCCTACGGGACGGGCACGTGCGCCGACCCCGGCAGCTGTC
>JAXIVH010000192.1:203449-250949 GCA_036785325.1 Urophycis tenuis | reverse complement strand
TGACGGCCAGATCCCCGCCCCGCGTCCCGGACCCCGCCCTGAACCCAGCAGGGCGTAGTCCCGCACCGCCCGCCCGTCCACTCTGGTCCCCGTCCTCCCCCACCCACCGTCCGGTCCTTCGAGACCTCCGACCGACACCCCACCTCCTCCTCCCCCCCCCTCCCCCCACGCCCTCCCCCCCGGAGGGAGGGTGAATGTCGTGCCTGAGACGCCAGGCCATCAGCATCCCCATGGACACGGTGAAGATCCTCCCGTCGGAGAAGTTCCCCCGGGAGTGCCCCCCGGGGACCCCCGTCACGCGGCCACGCTTCACCCCGCCGCCCCGCGTGGCGTGGGACGGCGGGGGCTGCGGCGAGGGGCAGATCATCGTCAACCAGGCCTGCAGCGACCTGGCGGTGGGGCCGCCGCCGCCGGTGCTCCGCAGGGAGGCCAGCTTCCTGGCGCAGCGCAAGGCCAGCGCCGGCGAGATCTGCTACCGCCAGTTCCACTACAAGATGGACGACGTCATCGTCAACCAGTACGTACTGCGCTCCTCGTCCACCTCCTCCTCGTCCTCCTCCGCCTCCTCCTCGTCCTCCGCCTCCTCCTCCGCCTGCTCCTCCGCCTCCTCGGGGCCCGTGATGCCCTGCGAGCCTCTGGACTGCCCCACCTGCGGCCACACCTACAACTTTGCGGGCAAGCGACCGCGGATACTGTCCTGCCTGCACTCGGTGTGCGAGGAGTGTCTGCAGATCCTCTACGAGTCGTGTCCCAAGTACAAGTTCATCTCCTGCCCGGCGTGCCGCCGTGAGACGGTGCTCTTCACCGACTACGGCCTGGCTGCGCTGGCCATCAACACCAGCATCCTGAGCCGCCTGCCGGCCGACCCCAACGGCCCCGTGGCGTGGGGCGGGGAGGCCGACCGCAGCTGCTACCAGACGGTGCGGCAGTACTGCCAGTCGGCCTGCACCTGCCAGGTGGCCAACCCTCTCTCCACCTGCGGCATCATGTGAGGTGGGGGGCTGCCGGAGGACACAGGCCATGTTCCCCCCCATGCCCTGCTAAGGTCCCGCCCACCTCTTTGACTCCACCCCCTCCCTTCAACTCGGGCTTCGTCCTGTCAACGTCCTCAACATGCGTGAACCCCCCTCTCCTCCCCCAACCCACCCACAGATGTATCTCTATATATTGAATAGCACACATGATGGATGAACACATGATGGATGGACACATGATGGATGGACACATGATGGATGGACACATGATGGAGGGTCACGCGATGGATGGACACATGATGGATGAACACATGATGGAGGGACGCATCATGGATGGATACATGGCTGATGGACACACAATGGATGAACCCATGATGGAGGGACACACAATGGATGAACCCATGATGGAGGGACACACAATGGATGAACCCATGATGGAGGGACACACAATGGATGAACCCATGATGGAGGGACACACAATGGATGAACCCATGATGGAGGGACACATGGCTGATGCACACAATTATGGATGAACACATTATGGATGAACACATGATAGATGAACACATGATGGATGGACACATGATGGAGGGACACGTGACAAAAAACCAAGGCAGACAGATGGGGAGAACTATAGCCAATAAATGTATTTTAGGTATGGACTAGAATCCTCTATTTCCCCTCTTTGTTGGGATGTGTTTGTCGTTCCTCTTGACACAGGAACGCCAGAGGAAGTCTGCTCCCTCAACCTGCTGAATGAAACGAGACAAATCAAATAAAGCTCAAAAAGATGTCCAGCTGTCTGGTGTGGAGTGATGGTTCTGAACAGTGAGTGGTGGTTCTGAACAGGGAGTGGTGGTTCTGAACAGTGAGTGATGGTTCTGAACAGTGAGTGGTGGTTCTGAACAGTGAGTGATGGTTCTGAACAGGAAACACTACTGCTCCCCAATAACCACATCACAGGAATGTGTTGTTGACATCGGGATGGATTATATATATATATATATATCTCTATATATATATATATAGAGAGAGAGAGAGAGAGAGAGAGAGAGAGAGAGAGAGAGAGAGAGAGAGAGAGAGAGAGAGAGAGAGAGAGAGAGAGAGAGAGAGAGAGATTTGAGGAGACTATCCCTCATTAAAGGGATATTCCGCCATTTTTGGAAATAAGCTCATTTTCCACCTTCCCTCGAGCAAAACAATCGATCTTTACCCTTTTCCCGTTCATCCAGCCGTTCTGTGAGTCTGGGGGTACAACTTTTAGCTGTAGCTTAGCATAGATCATTGAATCGGATTAGACCATTAGCATCTCGCCCGCTTAAAAGTGACTACGATTTCCTGAATTTTTCCATTTAAAACTTGTCTCTTCTCAAGTTTGAAAGTGCAATAAGACCAACGGAAAATGAAACGTGGCGATTTTCTAGGCTGATTTTACCCGGAACTATATTCTCTTTCTGGCGTAATAATCAAGGAAAGTTGCAAAGGTACCATGGGCGTAGTGATATGACGCAGCGCCTCAATAGTCCCTGTAGGCTTCTTCCGGCAATACAACCAACGTGATAACCGGGACTATACTTTGAGGCGCGTCATATCACTACGCCCATGGTACCTTTGCAACTTTCCTTGATTATTACGCCAGAAAGAGAATATAGTTCCGGGTAAAATCAGCCTAGAAAATCGCCACGTTTCATTTTCCGTTGGTCTTATTGCACTTTCAAACTTGAGAAGAGACAAGTTTTAAATGGAAAAATTCAGGAAATCGTAGTCACTTTTAAGCGGGCGAGATGCTAATGGTCTAATCCGATTCAATGATCTATGCTAAGCTACAGCTAAAAGTTGTACCCCCAGACTCACAGAACGGCTGGATGAACGGGAAAAGGGTAAAGATCGATTGTTTTGCTCGAGGGAAGGTGGAAAATGAGCTTATTTCCAAAAATGGCGGAATATCCCTTTAAAGACACATCAAACGTACAGAGGGGTATTTTATGAATGTAATGTACTATTTTGGTCTCCTGTTAAATAAAGAGACGAGGTGTTTTCACATGTTTACTCAACACAGGAGTGGAAGACAAATACAGACGTGTTCAGTGGGAGGGACATGCGCTTTATAAACATGATATACACCCATACAACACATCATTATTACAACATATATTAGTACAAACCTTACAAACACACGCGACACATTGATAAACACAACACACACATTGACAAAACATTACACACACATGCACACACGATAAGATGGCGACGTTTTCGGCAAAAACGTTAAACTGTTTTCAAGAACATAAATAACAACCAGTGGTTTAATAAAAAAAATAGGGCAGTGAAATCAAGGTCACACGTGGTGGAGAGATGGTACCACAGCAGCAGCAGTAGTACCATCCCTCTCTCTCTCTCTCTCTCTCTCTCTCTCTCTCTCTCTCTCTCTCTCTCTCTCTCTCTCTCTCTCTCTCTCTCTCTCTCTCTCTCTCTCTCTCTCTCTCTCTCTCTCTCTCTCTCCATCACTTGGAAAGAAATGCAATTTGTTCTAGAACATTGAACATAGAGGCTGTTGAAGGCTAACATCTTCTACAGGAGCGGCAGGGAGGAGGGGAAAGAGGATGGAATGGAGGAGGAGAGGGAGGCGGAGGAGGAGGAGGAGGAGGAGGAGGAGGAGGAGAGAGCATCATGAATCATTCAGGTTGCCGGGTCCTCCTGGTGCCGTGGAGCAGCAGGCTGAGTCGATGGCTGCTCCTCCTCCAGGCCTCAGAGGGACGGCTCTGGTGCCTGCTGGGGTCAGAGAGATGGAGGGGTGAGGGAGGAGAGGGAGGGGTGAGGGAGGAGAGGGAGGGGTGAGGGAGGAGAGGGAGGAGGTAGAGGGGTGAGGGAGGAGAGGGAGGGGTGAGGGAGGAGATAGAGGGGTGCGGGAGGAGAGGGAGGGGTGAGGGAGGAGAGGGAGGGGTGAGGGAGGAGAGGGAGGGGTGAGGGAGGAGAGGGAGGGGTGAGGGAGGAGAGGGAGGAGGTAGAGGGGTGAGGGAGGAGAGGGAGGGGTGAGGGAGGAGATAGAGGGGTGCGGGAGGAGAGGGAGGGGTGAGGGAGGAGAGGGAGGGGTGAGGGAGGAGAGGGAGGAGGTAGAGGGGTGAGGGAGGAGAGGGAGGGGTGAGGGAGGAGATAGAGGGGTGCGGGAGGAGAGGGAGGGGTGAGGGAGGAGAGGGAGGGGTGAGGGAGGAGAGGGAGGAGGTAGAGGGGTGAGGGAGGAGAGGGAGGGGTGAGGGAGGAGATAGAGGGGTGCGGGAGGAGAGGGAGGGGTGAGGGAGGAGATAGAGGGGTGAGGGAGGAGATGGAGGGGTGAGGGAGGAGATAGAGGGTAGAGGGAGGTGAGGGAGGTGATGGAGGGGTGAGGGAGGTGTTGGGGGGATGAGGGAGGAGATAGAGAGTAGAGGGAGGTGATGGAGGGGTGAGGGAGGAGATAGAGGGTAGAGGGAGGTGATGGAGGGGTGAGGGAGGAGATAGAGGGTAGAGGGAGGTGATGGAGGGGTGAGGGAGGAGATAGAGGGTAGAGGGAGGTGATGGAGGGGTGAGGGAGGAGATAGAGGGTAGAGGGAGGTGATGGAGGGGTGAGGGAGGAGATAGAGGGTAGAGGGAGGTGATGGAGGGGTGAGGGAGGTGATGGAGGGGTGAGGGAGGTGTTGGGGGGATGAGGGAGGAGATAGAGGGTAGTGGGAGGTGATGGAGGGGTGAGGGAGGAGATAGAGGGTAGAGGGAGTTGATGGAGGGGTGAGGGAGGAGATGGAGATGAGGCACGAAGAGGACCGAGGTGAGATAGAGAGATGAAGGGACAGAAGGATGAGGAGAACAGTTCAGTTCAGCCCTCAACAAATAGAAGATGGTCTCCACAGTCCATTTCCATGAGTCCCATCGCTCGCTTCCATGGCTGACAGGTCGGAACAGATGCTGAGGCTGAGCCTCCTTAGCTACGGACCACGGCGTTACCATGGACCGCTGCCATGTTGGAGCGGCAGGGAGTGTGTGTGTGTGTGTGTGTGTGTGTGTGTGTGTGTATGGGGGGGGGCGACCGGCTGTCACTAGATTGTAGTTACATCAGCGCTCTCTCTCTCTCAAGGTATTTGTTTCTCACCTGTCTGAGTCGACACTCGTCACTTCCTTCCTGGAAGACGCTTTCCTCCTCAGTCCCCAGGAAGCTCCTCTGGACACCTTCACACCCTGAGACAGGACACGCTGGTTCACATCCTTTCACATCCTTTTAGACGTGCTTCCAAAAGACATTTCAAATGGAGTGGTTCAGCTGGTTAGTGGCCAGCCCAGCCTCCAAACACGCACATATGCACACACATACGTGCTATGGTTCTGTACAGAACCCCAGAAGGACACATTAGATGGTATGGTTCTGTACAGAACCCCAGAAGGACACATTAGATGGTGTGGTTCTGTACAGAACCCCAGAAGGACACATTAGATGAGGTTCTGTACAGAACCCCAGAAGGACACATTAGATGTTCTGTACAGAACCCCAGAAGGACACATTAGATGTTCTGTACAGAACCCCAGCAGGACACATTAGATGTTCTGTACAGAACCCCATCAGGACACATTAGATGTTCTGTACAGAACCCCACACATTAGATGTTCTGTACAGAACCCCACACATTAGATGTTCTGTACACAACCCCAGCAGGACACATTAGATGTTCTGTACAGAACCCCAGAAGGACACATTAGATGTTCTGTACAGAACCCCAGCAGGACACATTAGATGTTCTGTACAGAACCCCAGAAGGACACATTAGATGGTATGGTTCTGTACAGAACCCCACACATTAGATGGTGTTTAGCTGCAGAGCTCGGGAGAGGACAGCATACTTTATAAAGAAGAGACGTCAGATTTCTCCTGAAGTGGTCATTTATTTCCAGCTAAATCAGGCTTTGTTTTCATGAAACTGCAGGTAACAGGATGTGCTTATTAAATGAATAACAATCATACGCAGTAATAATCCCATCTGATTGTTTTCAATGAAAGGGGAGACTGGAGGCCAACAGAGAGCAGGCGCGTTGCGGGGAACTGGATCACCAGACTGTACCTGGTTCTGGTCCATGTGTGCTGGTCCCTCTGGCGGCGCTGGGCTGCCAGGCTGCCCTCTAGTGTGTGCTTCTAATCCCCCTGCAGGCAGCGTCATCATCACTGTCATCACTGTGGTTATTCATGGATCTCCCAGCAGGACAAAACCGGCCACTCACTCAAATGCCCGGCGAGCGCTTCCGCTTCCGCCGGCGATCCCGTCCTGAGCGGGTCTTCTGTGTCCGACCGGCGCCACTGCAGCCGGTCCTCCGCGTCCTCCGTGTCCCACCGATACGTGTGCTGGAACTGGTCCAGGTGCGTGGGCCGGGCGCCGTGCCCCCCGCCCCCCCGGCCCCCCGGCGCCGCCTCACAGCTGCACCGCCGCGCCCCGGGCTGTTGGGAGGGAAATCCAAATGAGTGTTGAAGTGACTTTGGGTTCTGGTGTCACTGGTGGTCATGGGGCGCCGTGGGCCCGGCTCACCGGCGTGTCCCGGTGAGCCTCCAGCGCCTGCACCTCCGCCTGCAGCTGGCGGTTGTAGATGTGCAGCTGGGCGATCTCCTCCCACATCTGGCACACCTCCTCCAGGTAAGTCAGCCCGGGGCCAGGGGCGGCCCGGGGGGCTTGGGCCCCCACCTGTGGGCCAGACAGCGTGGTTAGGAGGGCCACTGTCAGGCTTCACCTGGGCTGTGTGACAGACAGACAGACAGACAGACAGGTGTGCCATCGCCTGAACTCTGAACATCCTTCAGACCTGGCGTCTAGAACAGTGCAGTACAGAAGACAATACAAAGGGCAAGGCCCGGTAGGACCAAACCCAATGGGCTCGCCGTCCTTTAGCTGCAACAACAACAACCACTCAATGCTAATAACTTCAACATCATTCCTGTTTCCAGGACAACGCAGAAGCTTCCACAACAACCGGGACGCCATGTGGTGCGGAGCGCGTGGCCCCAGGTTGACCCCGCAGCCCCCCAGGTTGACCCCCAGCCGGCCAGGTTGACCCCCAGCCGGCCAGGTTGACCCCCAGCCGGCCAGGTTGACCCCGCAGCCCCCCAGGTTGACCCCCAGCCGGCCAGGTTGACCCCCAGCCGGCCAGGTTGACCCCCCGGCCGCCCAATAGGTCACTCATCAGCCGGGCGCCACGCAGCGAGCAACCGGGGCTGCACGCCACGATGGCGCCCGACTGATCTGTGGCCAAGCGCCCTCTAGCACGCACACACGCACACACACGCACGCGCACGCACGCACGCGCACGCACACACACACACGCACGCACGCACGCACACGCACACGCGCACGCACGCACACGCACACGCACACACACGCACGCACACACACGCACACACACACACACACACACAGACACACACACACACAGACACACACACACACAGACACACACACACACACACAGACACACACACGTATGACTGACTAGTGGAGGAGCCATTCCACACATAGCTGTGGGACAGTGAAGCTGGACCGACTGGTTCATCTGATACATGTGAGACTCGCTGTCAGGGATGGTAATTACCAGCCTTACTGGGTACTGGAAAGCCAGCCTGTGTGTGTGTGTGTGTGTGTGTGTGTGTGTGTGTGTGTGTGTGTCTGCAGCTCTTTGACTTTCATCCAGGCCAACGACTATAAAGAAATACACATTTAGAGGCGGACAGTTGAATCTAAGTCATGTACTGTCTGAATATAACTTTGACCTTTGAATACAAAACAGTGTAGGCACACGGACCTGTGTTTTGCAGACCTGTGTCCGAGTCCAAGGCTGAAACCAATCAACCCCCCCCCCCCCCCCCACACACACACACACACACACACACACACACACACACACACACACACACACACACACACACACACACACACACACACACACACACGCCCCTGAACTCACCTGTATGGGTTTCTCCACGAGCCCCCTGTCATGGTAGAGGGAGACGGCTCGTCTCTGTCGGTCGGTCCTCTGATGCCCGGCCTGACGCAGCAACAGCTGGGCGGGTGTGCTTTCTGACCGCGCGGTGTGCGCGGCGGTGATGCGCCTCGGCAGAGACAACGATTTCTTGGACACGCGTCGCTGCGCGTTCAAGTTGGGACTCGAGCCGCTCCTGGTGGTGCGCCAGCTCGGGTTGATCTTCCGCAGGGCCCGCTCCACTCTGTGCTGCAGGCTCGCGGACGTGTCCTGGTCCAAGGGGGCGGCGGAAGCATCCGTCATCGGGAGGGAAAGCGACGCGGAAGAGACGGAGGAGCGCATTGAGGAGCCCGCAGAGGAGCGCAGAGCAGAGGTCAAAGTGGAGCTGGGGGTCAGGCACCTCTCCTCTCCGTCTGTAGGCACCGACATGGGCTGAGGTTCTGTGTTTCCGGCCGAGGACGGCGACGAGTCGGCCGGGGAACTGATCGTAATTTCAACTCCGGAGTCGTCTGATTCGGATCTCGGGTTGATCCCGATGTCCGGCGTGGATGCAGGTGTCGTCGCGTTTGAATATTCGGTCCACGTGAGCACGTCTGCGGAGTACATCCCCCCGTCGGCCACGTACGCCTCTAGGAGGGTCCCAAAGCTCCGGTACAAATTCATGTTCAAAGTCCAATTTACACCAACAAAAAAACACGCACCGGTTCGCCGACTCGTTGCAACGGAAAAGCACGAAGGGAAAAGTGGTGGTGAAGCGCCAAAGACTGTTGTTGAGTCTCCCCGCCACTCCTCTCGCACCCGTCACCTCCAGCGACACATTCACCTGCATGTAGGTACCTGCCCCCGACTCCCCGTCACCTGCAGGGCGACATGACTCAGGTGCGCCCCGCGGCTCCACGCCCCGCTGTGAGTCAGGGAGGAAGGAGACCAAGGTCCGACTGCCTGACTGACATGTCGGGCATGTCGTGACACGGCGGGCCAACCGCAACCCAATAGCCTACGACATACCAGTGTGAGTGTGGGTGGATACGAACACATGATCGCGTATAAAACCACCTCGAAATACAGCAACTTCTCGGCCACTACGTGACATAACAGATCTCAATATATAACACACACATGCACACGCACGCACACACACATGCTACATTCCACTAAGCAGGAAGGTTAGGGGGCGGGGGCTGGGGGGGTCTGCAGCGTCCTGATAACATCACATTCATGTCCTGAGGCAACACGGCAGCGACACCGCGTTACCAGGACAAGATGCCCAGTTATTTTCAAGGCAGTGTAGATTGTTATGATGAGTTATTAGGATTATTATTAGATATTCGTTTTATAATAAGTCTAATAAGAATAATAAGTCACGAAGGTTAGGGATCATTGATGCCACGTGAGTTCACTTCTGGGCTCACTACCTGGAATACTTGAAGTGGAATAATGAGCCCCGGTACAGCCGGCATCGACCAGCTTGCTCGCAATGTGGATATGCAGCCTGAATGACGGGGCAGCAGCGGCTGCAGCGGGGATCGATTCTCAGCCAACCGGTTCTGGGTTCAATTCCCAACGTCCCCCAATGACTTCGCTGCTGGCACCCTTGAGCAACGTCGTGCCCCCCCCCCCCTTCCAGATGCTGCGTAATGAGCCGGGTCTGTGTGCAGGCCTACTGTACAGCACCTAAATGACTTATTACTATCATTAAGACTAATTACTTTGTTCTGTATACTGGAACATCCACTTTAATAACCCGTTGGTAGTGGATCTGTTCATCAAATCTAGTTCCAGCTAATCCTGCAACCTAAACAATCTCTCTTCTCTCGTCTAATACACGTAATTATTCATAACCTACATTATGGTTATGATGATAACGATGATTGCCAGGGTTAGTATGAGTAGTAGTGGTGCGCTGCGGGCTGCTGTGTTCACGTCTCCATGTCGAGAAAGGTTGCCTCGATGATAATCACCACTAGATGTCATTACGCATTCATTTTCTCATCCCACTGGCTCGATTTGAGATTCAATTCATGACATTTTGAGATAGATCTGAGATAGTATGTAGCCGGAGCAAGGAATGACGACACACATCGATGGAGAGCTGACGACCTGTCTCGTGTCCACTCTGAGCCCTTTGAGCCCATGTGGCCTCTGCTACATCTGACACATCTTTTACAGTTATACAGTTGTAATACAGCTGTATTAGGAGACACTACAACATGGAGTTCTGCTACATCTGACACATCTTTTACAGTTATACAGTTATAATACAGCTGTATTAGGAGACACTACAACATGGAGTTCTGCTACATCTGACACATCTTTTACAGTTATACAGTTATAATACAGCTGTATTAGGAGACACTACAACATGGAGTTCTGCTTTAGAGCTACATCTGGCACATCTTTTTTAAATTAAAAAAACAAATCAATAAAACCTAGTTCTGAATTAATAAGTGATACTTTAACATGTTGTTGTTTTTGTTTTTTGTTTAGTTTAGGATGGTTATCAGTCTATTTATAAACGAGTTGGAGCAAACAATTGTGAGAAAACGTGAAATCCAAAATAAATAAATAAATGAATAAATTTACAAAAAAATAACGAAAGGGTTGAGTAACGACTGGCCATTAATAATGCGCTCCTAAACCAGGAGACCGGGGCTGCGTGGAGCGGCCGGTGTGTTCTACAGCCACGCCCCTCCGCGTCCTCTAGCAACCAATCAACAACCCGCCGAGAGCTGCGGTCTGAGCGACATGGAGAGCCCCAAATACCCCCCGAAATTCAGCAAAGTACTGGTGACACCCGATCCACAATACATACCCGGGTAAGTGCACCTGTTCTGACTCCTTTAAAACACATTTTCATATTTCGTTTTTTTTTTTTTTTTTAATGCAAGAATGATGCCCTGGTAAATATCGGCCAAAACTCTGTTGTCAATCAGGTGAAACAGCATAACTTTATAGCGTGCTCCTATTAGGATATGAATGATAGGGTAATAAATCATCTCCAGAGGCAACATGAGGTTTAAAACAAAGCAAAGAAAATACTTTGACTGACAACATGCCAACCGCAGAAAAGCGGAAGGTGTGTGATGAATATTGACAAAAGCGTATCTTATAACGACAAGACGCTCTAGTCAGGGTTACCGATACGGTAAGCAGGTGTTTCTTAACACACAAGGAAGAGGTAGTAAGAATAGAGCTTAGAGCATGTGATCGGATTGCGGTGAAAACAACAATGAAACTGAGGGCTTCATGATGGGAGTCATGACAACCGTGATTAGAACTACTGAAGTACTGGGCTGCGTGATGATGGGGTCTCTGCAAAACAACAGTGTAGTGGTGAGCAGGTGGACTCTATCTGTTCATCCAATGTATAGTTATCTTTTTAAATGTAATCGTGTATATCTCCACCACTACACCACAACCATGTCCATGTATGTGAAAGTTTCCCGGGCACTGAGCTTCACATTGTGAGCCCATATTGTAAGGGCGCCACGGCTCCCTGTGAACAGCGCTGACCCTGCCGTCCTCCAGTTACGCTGGGTACTGCCCCCAGCTGAAGTACCACATGGGCCAAACCTACGGCCAGCTCACCTACAAACTGCTGACCAGCCCGGAGGTGAGGAGGTCCAAGAGGTTGCTGCTCAGCACGGGTCACCTCCAGACCGCCGACATCGCGGACCGGACCCACAAGAAACCGCACCGCACCGCTGACCGACTGGACCCGACCCCTGAGCAGGCCGGCGATGATGTGGTGGGGATGACCCGGCTGCACCGAGGAGAACACAGGAGCCAGGACCCCGTGGTCCCGGGATGTACAGGTGTTCCTCAGGGCTCCGTCTGCAGCATCACCAGATGTTCCAACACAGCGCGTCGCGTCATGCCCTTGTTGATGCGGCTCTCTCTGCGCTCCACAGGGTTGGTTCCCAAACGGCAGACTTACTCCCAGACCTGTGGCGGGGCCATCACCGAATTCACCCACGACCAGAACACCAGGCTCCGCTCGCAGGCCTCCGCTCTGCCCGTGGTCAGCTACAGCACCCCAGAGTTTCAAGTACATTTCCCCCCTGAAATACCCCACATCCACCCTTCTGACCCTACCCCACACTCATATTGACGTAGTGATCTACACCTTCAGGGAGGTGCTGGGTTCCTGTTAAATAAATCAATATATCATGGTGGAGCTTTGATGGCAGTTTCTAGAAATGCATTCCGCCCTTATTAACATCCCGTTTACTGGCAGAGCACACATCACCTTATCCTCAATCTGCTCTTCCCTCTCGTTCCACGCCACACGCTCGCACCGCCACCATAGACATCACCAAGGTTACCGTCGGACCCTCAGTGACGTCGCCTTTCTGTCCCTCGGCTTCCGCAGGCGAGGAAACTGAACACCCCCCTGAGCGATGTCACCCACCAGCCGACCTCGCTGAGGGCCCTCGCAGCCTGGGAGCCGCTGGGGTCGCCTTACCTGATGGACGAGCGCAGCCCCCACAAGTACTTTATCTCAGGTACCCCCGGACAGGCCGCCGGAACCCCCGGGGAACAGCGGCGCTCCGTAGAGGTGCTTGACCTCGGTGTTGGTGACTCCACACAAAGGGTTGAGGCTGTGGCTCGCCAGACACGCCCACAGAGCGCTCAGAAAGGGCGCCAATGTCACCGTCGTCTTTGGTGTCCCACGTCTTCTTAGTTTCATTACTCGCCACCGACTTCCTTTCCGTTTGACAGGCTTCACGGGATACGTGCCCAAATCCCGCTTCCTGATTGGGCGTGGCTACCCCGCCACCACCAATGAGGCGCTGGTCCAGTTCGGGAGGGAGGCCTGTGGACTGGGCTGGTCTGCAGACGACCGGAGGAAGCAGCCGGCAGCCCTGCCTCCCATCCCCTCGGTGTATCCGTCCAGCCATGGCCTGCTGCCCTTCTACACCGGACATGTGCCAGGTCCCTTTAAGCACACAACAACACATCACTACACATAGAAACACATAACAGTGCATGTCTCCACCGGATAGTTATTTTAAACCTGCGCTTCGTCACTTTTCTACCGCAGCTATGCACTGCCAAATATCTGAAGTAGAAAGTTCCTCAAGAATAAAATGTCCCCAACCATGAGTCAAACCATCAAAGGATTTTTCTCGAGAAATCTTCCCCAACTGTAGCTTCAACTCAAGCCACCAGAGGCTGCTGATGGGAACACTCACATAGTGCTGCTTTAATGTTTCCCTGTGGATTAGTAGCACTGTAGTTAATTGATTAAAAATGCATTTTACGTTCAGCCATGCCTTATTTCTACTTTTTTTTCTGTTTTTTCCTTAGGGTATAAATTCATGTATGGAGATACGTTTGGCAAGCTTACCCACAATGCACTGGGGATGAGCAAAGTGAAAAGGAGCATTGGAGTGAAGTCATAGAAGAAAAGACCAGAAGAACGTTATTGATTTCAATAAAATGGCTGCATCAACCCTGGTCTGAGATGGGTCATATGATCAAATATGTAACAGATTGAAGACCACTTAACTTGAGACATATTCCATCATACTACTGCTATACACAGCATAACATGTACTGTGTTGGATCTCTCTAGTCTAACAATGTTATAACATGTACTGTGTTGGACCTCTCTAGTCTAACAATGTTATGTCTTCTCATATTGCCTGGTACACAAATGAAACACCCTATTTTACCACCAGGTGTGAGCGTGATTAACCATTACAAGAAGATTGCCCTGCCCTGTGACGTAGTGACATCACAAGTGGGAGGAAAGGGTAAAAGGGGCACTTAGCAGACGCTTTTGTCCAAAGGGACTTACAATGAGTACATTTGTGGGGTTTGACATGTGGGCAGTTGGAGGGGGATCAAGGGGATCGAACCGCCGACCCTACGGTTAGTGGACGACCCGCTCTGTCCACCCACTCTACCCACTGAGCTACCGTCGCCCCCCACAGAGCTACTGTCACCCCACACCTGGTGGTAAAATAGGCCCTTTAAATAATCGAGATTGTGATTCAATATTCTCAAACGCAAAGATGAAAAGAAGTCTTTATTTCAGAGGTTGATTGTCATTGTGCAATAGAGGAAATTCTAAGGAGAAAAAATGCTTGTAGTCTATACTCAACATTATGGCATCACATGATACATAATAAAACACAGGGAATCTTTTTCATAATCAATGCTTCATTAGTATATGATCAAAATATAATCACACACCTGGCACCAAAATCTACCTGAAACAACCACAAAATAGCTTATTGAAGCTTACATATAGCCCACTGGGAGACGCACACAAAAGACAATAAAATCCTCACCTTGAGGCAATTAGTGCTCAAAGGACACCCACTGCCGCTCTTACACGTTTATTTGCTAACACATGCGACAAAAGAGAATCCATGCTAGGAATTAGCTCTCAAAACGGGTCTACCAGGACCCAGGAGACTATGGTGGGCCACACTGGTCTACCAGGACCCAGGAGACTATGGTGGGCCACACTGGTCTACCAGGACCCAGGAGACTATGGTGGGCCACACTGGTCTACCAGGACCCAGGAGACTATGGTGGGCCACACTGGTCTACCAGGACCCAGGAGACTATGGTGGGCCACACTGGTCTACCAGGACCCAGGAGACTGGTTATGGTGGGCCACACTGGTCTACCAGGACCCAGGAGACTATGGTGGGCCACACTGGTCTACCAGGACCCAGGAGACTGGTTATGGTGGGCCACACTGGTCTACCAGGACCCAGGAGACTATGGTGGGCCACACTGGTCTACCAGGACCCAGGAGACTGGTTATGGTGGGCCACACTGGTCTACCAGGACCCAGTAGACTGGTTATGGTGGGCCACACTGGTCTACCAGGACCCAGGAGACTGGTTATGGTGGGCCACACTGGTCTACCAGGACCCAGTAGACTGGTTATGGTGGGCCACACTGGTCTACCAGGACCCAGTAGACTGGTTATGGTGGGCCACACTGGTCTACCAGGACCCAGGAGACTGCTTATGGTGGGCCACACTGGGCTGGTAGTCCATGGCGTATTTGGCACTAAAACCACTCTATTGCTTGGTGTTCCGTTGGGAGAGACTTTGAGACGCTGCGTAGCAGACACTTTGCCACAGGGTTTCCACATCCCGACTGGGTCCATTTTAAGTCGACTGAAATTGCACGGATGGAGACGCGGAGGAAAGTCAATATCAAACACTCGATTCGAGTTGTTTATGCACAGGAAGATCACGGCTAAAGAAGCTAACTGGTCATGCTGGGCCTCTATATGGTGTGGGCTTTGTAGACCAGTACGGCCTAAACAATATAAACACATGCATTGTTTTCTTCTCTGGGTAGATTGCCTAGCCTACACTACTACATGGAGGACTCAAAACAACCGATGAAGAGTCGCTCCCTCTTCCTCTTCTCCCACGGTCGGCGGTGGCGACGATGCAGCTGTGTGATGCAACGTGAAACTGTCTCCAGGCGCGGCCTATAGGACGCACTACATGAAGCCCATCACTCATCTGTTATCAAATCACAGGCACCGGCTTCCCTCAACCCCTATGGAAGGTAATTCTCAGCGACAGGAGGGGAATGGAGAAACTCACGAGGACAGAAATGGGACATGAAGTCTTTCATCTGCCTTGTGACAAGGTGGCTCTGAAACGGGGGTCGGTCACTCAGTCTTTGCGCGACCAAACTTCCCCGCCCATACGGACTGGGCCAACTGCCCCACGGTGGACCGGTCCAACTGCAGCCACTGAGAAGGACGCGTGTTCCTGCAGGAGAGACAATATCGATGTTAGAAGAGTCATCTCTGTTACAGATAATGGCATGCATTATTTATGATCAAGTCATTTAAAAGTGGCTCTTCTCCATGCAACAAACATTTGTCTGAGTAAGTGTAAACCATCCTCCTCTCAAAGTCATAACAGGCAATCTACCAGACTTGAAACGGACGGCTACATTAGAAATCCATTTCAAAATACATTTGCTTGATGCTCAAAGCGAGTGACCTTCTGCACTGTGGACCTCTGAGGCCTCTGGCAGCTCCTGGAGCTCGGCCTGGAGGGTCTACCGCTGCGCCGAACAGTTTGGCCCAGCGCAGGCCACACTGGACGGCTCCTTCTGCCTGGACGGGAGGGTCTCCCCTTCCAGAGGGTCCGGCCGTGGCCTCCCCTCCGTCCAGAACCCCCTCTCGTCCTGTCGCATGGTACTGCGGCCACCAGGAGGAGTATGTCTCTGCAGATGGCCGGTGCTCCTCCTCGATCACGCCGTCCACGATGACAGGCTGTCTGATCCACCAGCCGGCGTGGTGGCGCCTCCCTCTCCGTCCCTGCAGGGTGAAGCTCTGGGGCTCCTGGGACAACCCCGGGAGATGCAGGTCGGGCGGACCAGAGTTCCCAGCCGGCCGGCCTGTTGCGGGGTGTCCCCAGGGAGTTTCAGCCTGAAGTTTGGGCCATGCGGTCATCAGAAGTGCGGAACAAGCGGGAACAGGCGAGGTGCGGGAACACAGCTCTCTGTGTCGGGGCTCCAGCAGCAGGTTGAGGTCAAAGGGCAGCACAGAGAGGGGCTGTAGCAGGAGGAGCAGCTCCTGGAACAGCGGTTGACAGTGTCTCTGAGTCGTGGTCATGAACGCCCAGGTGTGGTAGTAGGCTGTCACCACATCTGTGAGAGAGATAGGGAGCGTGAGATGCAGATATTGTGCAATCAATGCGTCGGTTTTTAGATGTTTGTCAGCAGCTGTTTATACGCCCTTTGTCACACTAAACAAATGTTGCGAAAAAGTGATGAAGCAACATTTAATTTTCCAATCACCGTATTGGCTCTGAAGGTGACTCAACCAAAATTCCAACGCTCGCAGACTGAAACAGAGAACGAAGGTCAATTCATATTTTAGCTTACACTTATTCATTGTCAGTATTATTGACCGTAGGTTCCTACTTGAGAAGGCCCATGATGAAGGCTCGGAGCTTCATGCAGGGGCTGGTAAGCTGGGAACACTGGTGGATCTTGGACACCAGGTTGTCAAGAATGTGGCTGGCACGACCTGCAGTGGAAGGACACAAACTACGACTCACCCACAATCCTCCAGTTGAATGCACCTCAGTGACCCAAGCAAATTATTACTGTTTATTGGCCTCCATTAGCATATTCTAAAATGGAGCCCATCTTCTTGTCGGTGCGTACCGTGCCGTGTGGAGGCGTCCACCACCCCCCAGGAGTGGTTGCGTCGCTGCCCGATGACCACATCCATGTTGTGGTGCCTGAGGCCGTCTTCTAAAATGTTCTGGATGGCGGGACACAAGTGTTCAAGGACGAGGCCCGCGACGGTCGGGCTGCTGTTGCTGTTTCCCAAACGCACCTGCAGGAGAAACCAGAGGTCGAGTCTTTTGAAACATCCCAGACATTGTCATTGAATTATTATGTTATTATGAGTCACCTAGCTAAAAATAAAGCAAGTGTTTTGAGCCGTGCGGTCGCGGGTGCGTGGGTTTTCAACGCGCTGGCGATGCCGGCGGCGGCGGTGGGGGGGAGCTCAGACAGACAGACAGACAGACAGACAGACAGCTAGCTCTGTACCTTTTCTCCCGGGTCTCTACTGCTTCCGAAATGGGCCATGATCAGATCCATGGCCGTGCTCACGGACCTGAGCAGACCTGGTGAGACAATTCAGCGTAGCAGAGGGTCAGACCGGGGTAGGAGTAGGGCCTTTGGATACACCCATGCTGCAATCAATAAGCCCCAGCCAGCCCCGCGTAAGACGACACCACACGGCTAACATTACAAAGGGGTCCATTATACATGAGGATGACACAGGGTAGTCCTTCTGGTACAACAGGCCCTCGTCGTGCGGCGCAAGGCTAGCGTGAAGGCTCACATGAGTGCAGAAGCACTTTCACTTCGGGTTGCGTTCATCCCTTTGGTCTGTCTGCAGGAGTCCCCCCCTTTCAGCACCATGCTGCATCCTGGGAGCACTCTAACAGGGTACGCGGCCCCCCCAGACGCTATCCCGGGGTACATGTGAAGGCAGGTAGAGCCACATGGCTCCGGCTTCATTAGGTGCAATCATGAATTATGAGCACCGTAACCACGGGCCCTTGCTCTCTCCCTCTCTTTCTCTGTCTCTGTGTCTCTCCCTCTCTCTATGGATCTTTCTCTCTCTCTTCATCTCTCCCTCATTTCTGTCTTCTTGGGCCCAACACAGGCACACTCGCATTGGCTACAGAGCGTAGGGCTCAGCCAATCATGTGCGAGGAGAGTTAAAAATAGGTCATGTTTGAGAGGAAGCCCCTTCAGGGTATTGCAGGCTGTGCTACAGCACTGCACACTTCTCACTACTGCTCTGTGTGACTAACTAGGAGTCCAACTGGGTGACTTGGAGCCCAGCTAGGTAACTTGAAGCCCAACTACTATAGTTAACTTGGAGCCCAGCTAGGTAACTAGGAACCCTGCTAGGTGACTGGGAGCCAAACTAGTTAATTAGGAGTCCGACTAAGCCCCAATACAAAACATTGACAATGCATCTGAGATGAACAGTCCAGCCAGCAACAACCATGACTTGGTCTTTTTGTTTCACTGAATAAAGGAAATATGTATCCACCGCCATATAGAGTGTATATCAATACAATCAACACATACACGTACATTTAGCCAACAGTTAAGCTGTAGCCCAGTATATCACCTTTGTGAGTGGCCCATGATTAACCTTGGCCGGTGATGCCTATCGCTGCACCCTGACTGGCATTCCGTATGCATTCAACTGGTCACATGACCCTCACCTCTCCTCTGAAGGTGGCTGATTGACAGGGACTCGTAGGACGCCTCCGAGGGAGACAGGCAGAACTCGGTGGGGGGCCTGTCACTCAACAGCAGCAGAGACTCGCCGTGTTCGCTCTGGTTCTGGTGCTTCTTCCCGCGCCCCGGCCCGGCCAGAGAGTCCACCTCCGCGGAGGAGGACCAAAGGGCCGCGGAGGAGAAGGGCTCTGAGGAGGGACGGCAGGGCAGCCGAGACCCCAGCGGAGGCGGGGTGGAGAGGGAGCCCCGCAGGCTGGGCTGCTGGGTCAGACTGGTGCAGGCTAAGGTGGGCGGGGTGCTGTGAGACCACCCCGGCTGGGTGCCCCCGGGGGTCTGTGGTCCGCCCCCCGGGGGGGGTTCGGGACTGAGGTCGATGAGGTAGTGGGAGGTGGGTGTTTCCACCAGGAGGCTGGACTGGGTTTGCGGCGCGGTGAAAGACCTCGGGCTAGGGTTACCGCCGCTCATCTTAAACATGAAGTGGGATCGGGTCGCGCCCGAGTACGGCCCTTGGGCCTGAGCCGCGGCGTGTGATCTACAAGACCCGGCCGCCTGGCTGGCGCCGGAGCGGCTCCACGGATGCCTCTGGCCGGGGCCTTGGGGACTGGGGCTGCAGGTGGAGCACGTGTCCGAGCTGGACGGAGCCTCCAACAGGATGTGTCCGTAGTGGTTCAGGGGCGAGGCCTGGAGGTGGGCGAGGAGCTGGCTGCCTGGGGCTTTGCAGCCGGACCCCGGCTGGGAGCCAGCGCCGCTGCCAGCACCGCCTCGCTGACTGACGTACTGGTCCAACAGAGAGCCCAGGTGCTGGGCCTGAGGCTTGGGTTGGGGCAGCAGGACGAAGGGCTGGATGGGTAATGAGGTGGGTCTCTGGGCCTTGCTGTAGCGCAGCACCGGAGGAGCCCACGAACACGCTCCTGAGAAAGAGAGAGAAAAGGAGCACATGTCATCTGGGATCTGGCTCAACATCCGCCGTGTCCACCGGCCCTCAAACACCGAGCACTTCTGCATCACATGGATCCTCACCGTCCTCAGGCTCACCTCCCTCGCTGGGCTGTGGCTTCACGGAGGGCCGGGCGGGCCTGAGCTCCTGGCCTCCAGGGACAGTGGCCACCGGGGCCAGAGAGAGCGAAGCCAGGGCGGGGCGGCGTGGGCTTGGGGTGTCCTCCGAAGGCGCTGCTGTCTTGCAGAGAGGGGAACCGTCCTGGTAATCACAGCACTCACACTTGGCGCAGGCAACATGGCTGCATGCTGGAGGAACGCTGCTGCCGTCCTGGTGTTGTTCCTCACTTTCCTGGTTGACGCACACAAACAGACAAGATGGAGGTGTGTTCTGTTTTACATGTGGTTTTGCACCATCGAGACAATAGAAATTATAAGGTGTACAACAGATATTATGTCAAACATATCTATGTTTGATGCCATATCTTGATGTTTCATGCCAACACCCATGGAAGTGGAAAGGTTGTTAGCGCTGATATTTACCTTCCTGTCCATCACCAGTCCTCTCTCCTCTTCCCGGACAGAACCAGATGGCAGAACCAGGCCGGCTGCGTCCGGCCCCTCGGGGAGCATCCCCCCCAGGCCAGGCCAGGCCGGGCTGGGGGACTTGGAGGGCGGGTCACAGCTGACTAGCTTGTAGTACTTCTGATTGGTCCCCATGGTGAGCATTAAGCGGCCCTGGAGACACGCTGTCAGGTCCGACAGCTCCAGGGAGGACCAGGGCTCTAGGGAGTACAGGTTGCAGTTGGAGTCCAGTGCCTGGGGGGACCAGCAGGGGGCAGAGGGCACCACCCTGTCCCGCTCCTCCTGGGGAGACAGGACAGCATGCTGGGGGCGATCGCCAGGGGAGCGCGGACGGACTGGCTGGAGGTTCAGGAAGACCGAGCCGTCGTGGAGGCCCCCGGGCTGCAGGGGCTCAGGGCCGACAGTGGGGTCCGGTGGTGTGGAGGGGTTGTTGCTCTTGCTGTAGATGGTGCAGAAGTTGACCAGGATGCCATCGGAGCTGTTGCAGGAGGAGTCGCTGGCGGATTCCGCGGGATTCGCGGGGCATGAGTCTGCACGCGTCAGCTGCCCAAAGTTGAAACCGGTCTTATTGTTCAAGTCTTGAGCGCAGCCGTCTAAAACTAGCGTGCAAGGTCCTCCGGCTCCGGGAGGCGGGTCCAGACGTGCCGGTCGGCCCGCGACTCGCTGGACGCGGCTCTCTGTGTCGAATGGCTTCTTCTCAGGCGCACTGTCTGGAAATCTGCCGCAGTTGCTCACTGCCCAGTTGAAATTGCCATGCAACATGAAGGAGGAGTCCTCGCGATACCTGTGTAGGTTATCTCCATCGCTGTCCTCCTCTTCCTCTTCGTCGTCCAGCTCCGCACTGGGAAGGAATACGTTGCGCGCTCTCGGTCTGGACCCGGAGGTCTGCTGAGCGCTGCGGGGCTTCAGAACCTGATGAGGTCCATCCTCCACCGAGCAGCTCCAGTCCAACCTACCGCTGCTGTCACTGGCTTCCTCCTCCTCCTCCTCCTCCTCCTCCTCCTCTTCCTCCTCCTCCTCCTCCTCCTCGTCTTCCGCGGCCCGGTCCTCTTTGAGACTCCAGTAGCTGCTGGTGTCGGGTCGCCTCTGGTTGCCTGGGGCGATGGGCACCTCTCTGCGGAGAACGTCCTGCTCCGGCAGGGAGACGGCCCGGGTCAGCTGACCCGCGGAGCACGTGGCGGGCCTGGCGGGGGGCGCGGGCCTGGCGGGGCACAGGGTCTGGACCGGGTGCTGCCAGGGAGGGAGCTGCGCCCTGGGGAAGTGACAGGAGAGCCAGCTGTCCCCTGAGAGACTAGAGGTTCGGATCATCCTCACAGCTGGACACTGGCTTCATGTTCTGATCAACACTCCTGCAAGGAGAATTCAGGAGAATGGTGACGTCTCCGCGCAGCCAGGGTCTTCTCATCATGGACATGGTACTGCAGGACTGGACTGTCTCATGTTATTTGTATATGAATAACTACGTGAATGAGATTCATCACAGGGATATTACCACGATAGGGTCAGGAGTAATTATTTAATACAAGGACATAATATATAAGGACCCCTATAACATACATATTTAACAGCATAACAATGCATTCTAAACAATAATAATCCGAATTGCAACATGCACACGTTCTTTATCACATCCTTGGACCTACATGATGAGTAGGAGGAATTCATAATAGTGTGAGCTGTGGTCTCCACCTGCTAGCAGGGAAACGTAATAACAATCATAGATCTTCATTTGAACATCGTAGCACATGATTGCTGAGCAGGTAAAATTCCATGCCATGCATAATTCAACCTTCCAAAGGTGATTCGTCTGTATTTGAATAACGACAGCAGAGATTTCGAGAAGGCATCCCGAGCATTACGCAGATGCACTCTGGTCCGTAGCTGTCTGCCTCCGGTGTTCAGTCTGTCCTCTCTGCCATGGTTCAGTAAACCTTCTCCCTCTCTCTCTACCAAGGTCTCTCTCTCTCTCACACACACACATACACACCCGCACCCCCCCCACCCCCCCCCGACCCTCACACACACACACACACAGTTATTCAACTGTCTGCACTGCAACTAGGGCAAC
The DNA here is from genome assembly GCA_036785325.1 of Urophycis tenuis. Classification (NCBI taxonomy): domain Eukaryota; kingdom Metazoa; phylum Chordata; class Actinopteri; order Gadiformes; family Phycidae; genus Urophycis; species Urophycis tenuis. Next base: position 228,629 of record JAXIVH010000192.1, on the reverse strand, counting down.
CCCACTGCAAAGAGAAAATGCATTTCAGCATCCATATTTGCTGGCATTTTTCTTTCTTTAACTTTTCACACTGCGGCTTGTTAAATATAGTGCAGGCATAGATGTGAAAATAACCATGAATTAGCAAATCAAATCCTCAATTAAGCTGACTGTGTTAGAGCATTCTTCTGGTCATCAAACAGGCAGTGTGGAAGAAGAACACCGAAAGATGCATTAGAGAGAAGACCGATGATATCAGTAATGCATTACTTCAGTGGTTTATGTACTGCTGAGGCAGTATTGCAGACAGTGTAATATGAAATGACTAAATAAAAGATACACCAATATGTGCCGTACATGCATACTGACACACTAATATATGTATGTAAAACAATTTGGAATGACTGCCATGTCTTTAAACAACTCTCCACATCTGCTGCTGATGTCCTAAGCTATATGTGTCGTGATTCTTTATTCTCTATCTCTTTAAATGTTGAAAACTACTTTGTCACAGCCGTAAGGTAAATTTGTCGGTATTTGCCCTTTTTTGTGTGCTGCTCATCACAAACATGGACAAACTAATAAGAACCTGACAGGCGAACATAAAGACTAATACTGGTCTTGTACAATTGGGCTTCAGACTATCTGAGCACCTGGAGCAGAGACGTGGATGTACTGGCTCACAGAGAAGACGTGCTGCTCTAACTACTGGCCCTTTCTGCCACATCAAATCAGTGTTCCTGATGTAAGCCTCCTGCTGTAAGCCTCCTGCTGTAAGCCTCCTGCTGTAAGCCTCCTTCTCAAGCCCACTACTTCGGGCTCCTTGTACAAAGGGGGAGACGAGAGGTTTGGACCTTCGTCCTTCTAAGACCAACCTTTGAGTATGAATATGTATGAAACATCTACAAATGAGCCATAGTCACATTAATATTGCTCATTAATCAGCATTAACATTTAAATGTGACATTGTCTTCCTTTCCCTGTGCAGGTTCTTGGTTTTTCAATAAAAAAAGATGTTGATGTTACATGATAGGACATGGTATACGTTACTGGAGAACATGAAGATGTTACTGGAGAACATGAAGATGTTACTGGAGAACATGAAGATGTTACTGGAGAACATGCTGGACATTACTGGAGAACATGGGGATGTTACTGGAGAACATGCTGGATGTTACTGGAGAACATGAAGATGTTACTGGAGAACATGATGGATGTTACTGGAGAACATGAAGATGTTACTGGAGAACATGCTGGATGTTACTGGAGAACATGAAGATGTTACTGGAGAACATGAAGATGTTACTGGAGAACATGCTGGATGTTACTGGAGAACATGAAGATGTTACTGGAGAACATGAAGATGTTACTGGAGAACATGAAGATGTTACTGGAGAACATGAAGATGTTACTGGAGAACATGCTGGACGTTACTGGAGAACATGAAGATGTTACTGGAGAACATGGAGATGTTACTGGAGAACATGCTGGATGTTACTGGAGAACATGCTGGATGTTACTGGAGAACATGAAGATGTTACTGGAGAACATGAAGATGTTACTGGGGAACATGAAGATGTTACTGGAGAACATGCTGGATGTTACTGGAGAACATGAAGATGTTACTGGGGAACATGCTGGATGTTACTGGAGAACATGAAGATGTTACTGGAGAACATGAAGATGTTACTGGAGAACATGAAGATGTTACTGGAGAACATGAAGATGTTACTGGAGAACATGGAGATGTTACTGGAGAACATGAAGATGTTACTGGAGAACATGAAGATGTTACTGGAGAACATGCTGGATGTTACTGGAGAACATGAAGATGTTACTGGAGAACATGAAGATGTTACTGGAGAACATGATGGATGTTACTGGAGAACATGAAGATGTTACTGGAGAACATGAAGATGTTACTGGAGAACATGGAGATGTTATTGGAGAACGTGAAGATGTTACTGGAGAACATGCTGGACATTACTGGAGAACATGAAGATGTTACTGGAGAACATGGAGATGTTACTGGAGAACATGAAGATGTTACTGGAGAACATGAAGATGTTACTGGAGAACATGAAGATGTTACTGGAGAACATGGAGATGTTACTGGAGAACATGCTAGATGTTACTGGAGAACATGCTGGATGTTACTGGAGAACATGAAGATGTTACTGGAGAACATGAAGATGTTACTGGAGAACATGGAGATGTTACTGGAGAACATGAAGATGTTACTGGAGAACATGAAGATGTTACTGGAGAACATGAAGATGTTACTGGAGAACATGAAGATGTTACTGGAGAACATGATGGATATTACTGGGGAACATTACAGAGGTTATAATAGCTATTACAGGTAAAACTAGGTTAAGATGCCTTTCAGACGACCTACACATTTCTGCACACATACAAATACATTTTGTGAAGGAAGAAATGTCAAACGTCAAAAATACATCTGAATAAACAGTATATCCAGCAACACAAGACCACGAGACCTCCATAGTAAGGGATAGTTAGCAGATGAAAACAGCACATTGTAACCTGGCATGTAAGACACACACAGCAGCATATATCAACTTACTTAAGAGCAGTCGTTCAGTCGCATCTCCACATCTCTTCGTCCTGGTCGCTTCACAAGAGACATCTTCACTGATGCAAGATTTCTCTAAAGTGCTGATTCCTGAATTCCCATGACAAGATGCACGTGTCAACAGAGGAGAGTTAAACCCGTCCTATGGATGATGTCCGTGACTTTAGAGCAAGACATTGCGACACTGTAAGCGGACTGCCACAACTCGGCACCGATGATGGGTCGAGATCGGAGTCGCACTGTGACCGTGGTGCACGCGCCACTCACCGGGACGCATCTACTGGTCGGCCGGAGGTAATGCGTCACGGAGGCTTTGAACCAATCACATGGCTTCATTTACATCTAATGTGTGTCAGTGTGGGACGGCGAGATTCCACTATTGGTCAATATAAGATATGTTCACGTGATTAAATAATTACACATACACGATATGTGTGGAGATGCCATGTGTGCGCGCGCAACTAATTGATTAGGTATGGAAATAGCACGCGCGCGTGCGTGTGTTTGTGTGTGGGTGGTCGTGTGTGTGTGCGTGCACACAAAATCACCCACTAGAATGTTCACTACCACCATCGTGTGGAATGCCATGTGAATGCACAATTCTAAAGTACACACACACACACACACACACACACACACACACACACACACACACACACACACAGAGGTTATTTCCAAAACCTAATCTATTTGGTGTGCTAACTACATTGAATTAAATTTACAAAGAAGATTCCTGAAGAAACCATCTTGTTTCTCGTCATGTTCTTTAGCCAAACATTTAGGCCTATATTCTTCAAATGAATTTGAATAATCATTAGAAATGCTTTTATCACACAATAATGCATTACTTGGTGATGGCCTTGACTATGGACTCTTCTTGTAATAATGGGATGTGCTGTTAGATAGAAGAGATATCAGTTAGAGGAGATATCAGATAGAAGAGATATCAGATAGAAGAGATATTAGTTAGAGGAGATATCAGTTAGAAGAGATATCAGATAGAAGAGATATCAGATAGAAGAGATATCAGTTAGAGGATATATCAGATAGAAGAGATATCAGTTAGAAGAGATATCAGTTGGAAGAGATATCAGATAGAGGAGATATCAGTTAGAAGAGAAATCGGTCAAACAGCCAACGGTGTAGATTGATACACAAGGGGTTTTTTTACGATGTCTCATGCTGTGTCTTTAATGATCATATCAGTAATCAGTATTAATTGTGGTATTTAAGTTTAGGCTATTAATTTATGTTCTATTTCTTTATGTACTTTTGGTTTACATAAAGTACATTGAGAAATGAGCGAATGGCATTAGTTATAACTATGTGTTGCCCATGGTGATATCATGTCATGTCATGTCATTAATTATAACTATGTGTTGCCCATGGTGATATCATGTCATGTCATGTCATTAGTTATAACTATGTGTTGCCCATGGTGATATGTGTGTCATGATAAGCCACATGTCATTGAGCAGCCGTTGTTCCTCTCAGTCAGACTTTGTCTTTAAAAGTTTAAAGTTTAAAGTTTATGATGCCAGGGACCAAAAGTGTGCAGTAGCACTTATAGAAAAAAATATATTTCAATATTTACATTTTACATAAACACACATAAATATAACATTATGTACATGCATACATGGTTTTGTCACATAGTCAATACATGAGCATCCATTACAGCTTATGATGAAATAATAAACTCAAAAGACTTTACATTTCCTGGGTGCATTTTTGTATTTCTTTCATCGTCCAATATTACTCATCAGATTATCTGTGTCTCATTCTCATCTTCTTCATTGGGAAACTTCACTGACAACTGCTGTAGAAACGATGAAATGGTTTCCAAGGCTCATGACCAGCATGCACCTCTCAATCACTTCATATTTACAGCTTTGTTTTGCTTAACACCAAATCATAAAACCAATCATTAGATTGATAAGTTATACATTTACTGGGTGGGTCAGCAGAGTCAGAAAACAAAATGAAATGTCTTTAAGGTAAGCAAGGTTATGAGATAAGCCTAGAGATATATCTGGATACACATACTTCATTTAGTGGGAATGAGTTACAATGAATTGGTTCAGAGCTGATATGCATCGTGTTGTCCTCAACATTAATGATGCTGAGGAATGTTGTGGTAGAGTAGAACCAGAACCTGCAGGTTGAACCACAAGGTTCAGGAAGACTGGAACCAGAAGGAACATAAGTTTTTTCTGAAAAGATGAGAATTATATTTCATATCAATAACAGAAAAGATGTTGGTCGATCTTCCAAAATGTTTGCACATTTCAAGTATCTCATACTGGGATTTGCTTTTAAAATGTAATATATTATATTTAAGACGTGGTTCGGATGCCTTATTCAAAAACCTCTTCCAAGAATCAATTATCGCATTCAACAAGAAGGATTATGAAACTATATTTCCTTAGCTTTTCACCAAAAATAAAAAATACATCATCAAATTGGTCAAATCTGATGAAAGTTTTGGAGCCTGGATATCTCTGGTCCCACTATATGGGTCATACACCCTGTCTCATCACAAAGTGTCCTGTCCCTCCACCCAGCCTGGACCTCAATAGGCAGTGAGCCCGATACTCTGTACACATTGAACCTACATAAAGAACACCAATGCATCCAAACACAGGAGGGAGACGCACCTGCCGCAGTAGTTGGTGCCACACTCGGTGTGTGCGCGGCAGCTGCCCCCTACTGGCTTCAGCGTGTTCCAGCGCCACAGCAGGGAGCGTCTGGTCCTCTGGAGCAGGCCGTTCAGCTCGCCGTTCAGCTCGCCGTGGAGCGGCATCGCCTGGACCTTCAGAACACAGCACGATGCACGTCTGATGAGAGTGAGGATGAACACAGAACCACCAAAGCCCTAAGAGTTGCACCCTGAACAATCTGCTGTCAAATACAAATATGACTAGAAGCCAATGTGACATCTTCCTATATGGAACATAGTAGTGCAACATGAGATGAACAAAACACAATGAACGCTGTAGGCCTCCACCTCAGACCAGAGATATATCCTACCTGGAGGTCCTGCAACAAAGACAGCAGTACAAAGCCCACTGTGATCTTGAGCACCAGTGTTTGCATTGTGAGCGAGTCAGTAAGTCTGACTTGTTGTGGTGGGCTCGTTCATTATAAGGGCCGTGTCGACCAGAGATGGTGGGCGTTGCTTCACTGTCTCCGATCTGTCAGCTGAACTTTGCTCCAATAACATTTGACACCTAGACATTTGTGGGCGGGTCTTCCAAGACGTAGTAGCAATAAATGAAAACTCTTCCTTCTGTTTATCAGTGTCATAATATATGTTAGGGGAGGTCAAAGGTCGGGTCCGTGAACACTTTAGCCTTTGAAATGAGGACAGATCCACATCTACGTCTTTGCTGACGTGAACGTAGAATGATGACATAAAGAGCATGAATGTCAGCTCATTATTCATTGGTGGTCTTTTGTGACTAATCCAACCAGTATTGATTGGTCCCTAATCTTCAACGCAGTCAAAACAAATAGACTTCATAACAATGTAGTTTCAATCTTTTTTATTATTCTTATTAACAACAGTAGTGCACAGTTCAGTGAATGCTTTTCCAACCTGCATGAGACATTAGTTGAGATGTTCAAGTTATTTAGCTATAGAATAGCTATAGAATCATCGTTTGTTTTTCTAAAGTGGTGGTCCACTTCTTTGTAAAGTAAAATACTATGTAATATACTAAAATGCTAAATAATAAAACACCATACACAAATAAATGAAAACCACAGATACACATCACTGTATATTGATACTAACCAGTAAAAACACACAGCAATCTATCTGTAGCAATAGTGCAGAAATCCAGAGACAAAAAAATGTGCAAATAAGGTCATAATTGTATTAGCGACTTGGTTTGGTCGTTGCATGCACAAGGTTAAGGTTAGCATATGCTACATGTTCCATATCATCACTGTTATTTCTCAAGACAAAGTGACGATGCACATCTCCAGCAGCCCAGCTTGGTATGCTTCTGTAACACGACACAAAAGCTCAGGAGATGGCGCCCTCAGTCCAAGCGTAAACTACACAACCAAAGAAAGCTAGTCTTGCATGAAAACGATGAAAAACCAGTTCTTCTGTCAATGCAAATGGCCATTTGAATATAATGTTTGGATACCACGCTCTTGGCAATCAGGAGGTTGCACGACTTTAAAAAGTCAATGTTAAAACACTGAGGACGTGTGACCACACGTAACCAGACCTTTTTGTCTTTAGAGTTGTCTTTTGTCTTTATAGTTCAACCAGTTTCCAGAAGTCAACAACCAACCATCTCTTTCTCAAGTAACATTCACCAAATGATCTCCAAACAACGACAACGAAACAAAAGTACCATTTCAGAGAGGAGGGCCTCACTGTCAGGTCTCTTAGGTAAGTAACTCAAAATGATCCCGACTCAACGCATTCATTTAACGGTATATCAAGTATATTGGCCCGTATTAAAGTGGCATGAAAGTGGTGGTACAAGAACCATTTCGTCAAGCTAAAAGGCTGAATAATGCCGCTATGTTTCCAAATCTAAAAAACTATTCATTTTAGAAAATGAATGTGGAACATATATTAACAAAATGACTGATCGAGTGGTTTAAGAAACAGGATAAAACGCTTGTACGCTCCAACTCCCGCTGGAACAGTGTGATAAAAGCTGTATTAAAAGGGTCAGCCATGGCGACAAGGTAGTGTGGTACCGGGGATCTTGGCTGGAGTCAAAATGGAGGACAAAATGCAGGGCAAAATGGACGTTTTGTCAGGGCTTCCAGGTCCTCTCTCTCCGCGTGGCGATCGCTCCATCGCTGTACTAAGCCCTCAGCAGGGGCTGTCGCTCGGCAGCCGAGCTCTGGACAAAAGGACAAACGTGGTGGTCAGTTAGTCTGTGGGTACTGACCCACACCAAGCACCCACCGGGCCGGGCTGAACCCGGGGCCCAGGCTACAGCCACAGAGACGTCTGTGGGCACTCTGGGAGATATTGGCCTCTCTCCCCCACTCATGTTTGGGAAAGTGTGTTACAACCAACATGTGTATGCGCATGTGACAACATGCTATGTACATGCTAAGAAAATCACAAGAGTCCCTCTATGAGTCTACAAAATGAAACGATGGAATCCCTGGAGACACAAACAGAACATATTAGACCTGAAGATCCATTACTACCACAACAAGAACAACCTGAAAACCCTGAAAAGTCAGCCTGCACCAAAAACACAAGAAGTGATTCAATGTTGATCCTCCACTCACCTCGGGACCCTTCAACTGGGGACCCTTGTGCCGACAGATGAGGAACATGAAGACCACGCCCAGCAGGACGCCCAGAACAATGAGCATGAAGGGGATGTTCACCACCACGTTCTTATTGGTGATGACAGCCCTCAGCTTTTTGGCAGACCGGTCGTCGATCACAACGCTCTGGGAAGGAACCACACGTTAGATATGGAATCAAATCAATGATCAATGAGATCAGATCTACCAGCATGTTGGCAGCTGAGGAGACTGATGGTGAACAGACAGACAGACAGACGGTGGTTTGGGTGAGAAAGGTTTGGGGGAGGGAGAATGGGGGGGAAGCAGGGTCAAAGGGCAAAGGAAGAAAGGTGGTGTGTTTCCGATACAAGGGATATTGAGAGAGAGAGAGAGAGAGAGAGAGAGAGAGAGAGAGAGAGAGAGAGAGAGAGAGAGAGAGAGAGAGAGAGAGAGAGAGAGAGAGAGAGAGAGAGAGAGAGAGAGAGAGAGAGAGAGAGAGAGAGAGAGAGATGCATACCTCATTTAGATACACGATTGGAACAATCACTGTAGGCACATTCCCCGTTTGCCTGGAAGAGGTAAGAGGGGGCTGGTTACCATGACATCACAGGGCTGGTTACAGTGTGGGCAGAGCATCCGTTTGCCGCAGCTTCACGTACGTGGAAGCAGGAAGGCCAGGAAGTGTGTCGTTAATGTAGCCCGAGATTATGGGGGCATTCATACAACTATAAAACACATCTGGTCGGAGAGGGCGGTCCAAAGGTCCAGACATCCTGCTGACGAGACAACTCGCCCTGACCCTAACAACATTACTCGCCCTGACCCTAACAACATTACTCACTCTGACCCTAACAACATTACTCACTCTGACCCTAACAACATTACTCACCCTGACCCTAACAACATTACTCACCCTGACCCTAACAACATTACTCACCCTGACCCTAACAACATTACTCGCCCTGACCCTAACATTACTCACCCTGACCCTAACATTACTCACCCTGACCCTAACAACATTACTCACCCTGACCCTAACAACATTACTCACCCTGACCCTGACCCTAACAACATTACTCACCCTGACCCTAACAACATTACTCACCCTGACCCTAACAACATTACTCACCCTGACCCTAACAACATTACTCGCCCTGACCCTAACATTACTCGCCCTGACCCTAACAACATTACTCACCCTGACCCTAACATTACTCACTCTGACCCTAACAACATTACTCACCCTGACCCTAACAACATTACTCGCCCTGACCCTAACAACATTACTCACCCTGACCCTAACATTACTCACTCTGACCCTAACAACATTACTCACCCTGACCCTAACATTACTCACCCTGACCCTAACAACATTACTCACCCTGACCCTAACAACATTACTCGCCCTGACCCTAACAACATTACTCACCCTGACCCTAACAACATTACTCGCCCTGACCCTAACAACATTACTCCCTACTTCACTCGGCAGACACATGAAAGACTGGATGAAGTGGTTTTGTCATTAATTGCAGCAGGCAGATAAATGATAACTGTGTTTAATCAAGGTGTACCTAAGGTAGTGTACTATATATAAAGTCTAACATAAAGTAGTGTACTATATAAAGTCTCATATAAAGTAGTGTACTATATAAAGTCTAATATACAGTAGTGTACTATATAAAGTCTAATATACAGTAGTGTACTATATAAAGTCTAATATAAAGCAGTGTACTATATAAAGTCTAATATAAAGCAGTGTACTATATAAAGTCTCATATAAAGTAGTGTACTATATAAAGTCTAATATACAGTAGTGTACTATATAAAGTCTAATATACAGTAGTGTACTATATAAAGTCTAATATAAAGCAGTGTACTATATAAAGTCTGATATAAAGTAGTGTAGTGTAGTGATATACATCCATCCATCCATTATTGTAACCGCTTATCCTCTACGAGGGTCGCGGGGGGGCTGGAGCCAATCCCAGCTGCAACGGGCGAGAGGCGGGGTACACCCTGGACAGGTCGCCAGCCTATCACAGGGCTAACATATATAGACAAACAACCATTCACACTCACATACACACCTATGGTCAATTTAGAGACACCAATTAACCTAATCCCCAACCTGCATGTTTTTGGTCTGTGGGAGGAAGCCGGAGTACCCGGAGAGAACCCACACAAGCACATGGAGAACATGCAAACTCCACACAGAAAGGTCCCGGTTCCCAGGTGGATTCAAACCCAGAAACCTCTTGCTGTGAGGCGACAGTGCTAACCACTGCACCACCGTGCCGCCCGTCTGATATACAGTAGTGTACTATATAAAGTCTGATATACAGTAGTGTACTATATAAAGTCTGATATACAGTAGTGTACTATATAAAGTCTGATATAAAGTAGTGTACTGTATAAAGTCTGATATACAGTAGTGTACTATATAAAGTCTGATATAAAGTAGTGTACTGTATAAAGTCTGATATACAGTAGTGTACTATAATACAGTCTAATATAACAATATAAAATAATATATAATATACAGTCTTATATACAGTAGTATTATATAGTGTAACATAATATACAGTAGACATGGTTTACTTGAAGGTGGAGATCTGCTCCACCAGCACATTGATCTGCAGTCTCTTCGCTGCCTGGAGGACAATTCCTGTAAGCTGAAACACAAAATATGACATCATAATAATAATTATAATTATAATAATTACTGGGACCTTGTGGTCTTTATTTGTCATTCCCATGTGACATGGGAACGAAATTTGATCTCTGCATTTGACCCATCCTATTGTACATAGGAGCAGTGGGCTGCTATGATCAGCGCCCGGGGAGCAAATTGGGGTTCAGGGTTCAGTGTCTTGCTCAAGGACACTTCGACATGTAGACAGTTTTGGGAGTGGGGATCACAGGGATCGAACCCCCAATCATTAATATATAGATGGCACCAATATTACACCTCTTTCAAACGCCATGCGGTCTTACAATATATTGACGGCGTGTACGTGTCAAGTCGGTTATTCAAACATGGCGAAAAACGGATCTAAACACTGACAACCCAATGACCCGTCTGAAGCAGCTGGTGTTGCTGAAGCGGCCGTTGGTACCGAAGCGGCCGGCCAGAACCGGCCAGGCCGGCGAAGCGGCCGGCGGTTCCGAAGCGGCCGGCGGTTCCGAATCGGCCGGCGGTACCGAAGCGGCCGTTGGTACCGAAGCGGCCGGCGGTACCGAAGCGGCCGGCGGAACCGAAGCGGCCGGCGGTACCGAAGCGGCCGGCGGTACCAAAGTGGCCGGTGGAATGACGGAATTTGGGTTGGCGATGTTAGTTCTGGTACCGGGCCTTTTTGTGTCAAAACAAACGTGGTATCAGATGACCACAGCGGGCCACCAGAACACAGAAGCGGGAGGCGATGAAGCCCGGCCCTACCGGGTTGAGGTCTATGGTGGTCTGGTGCTGGTCCTTGTTGGGTTTCATCCCAAACACGTCGTTCACATACTTCTCGTCTGCCTGGTAGAAGTGTGGCGAGGACATGATGATGGGAGCACCTGGGAGACACAGAGACAACCACATGATGATGGGAGGGCCTGGAAGACACAGAGACAACCACATGATGATGGGAGGGCCTGGGAGACACAGAGACAACTACATGATGATGGGAGCACCTGGGAGACACAGACACTGTGATGCTTCTTCTTCTGTCGTATGTCCTTAGTACTTTAGCTCCGTTGCAGCAAGCCAGTCCAGTGTGTCATTGTCTTCTAGGTCACTTAGGCCACGATCACCATTCGGTGGCCGGTACACAGGACAGCTGGTCATCACATGCTCAACAGTCTGTGATGGATCTCCACATTCGCAGTGGGAACTGTCTGTGAGACCCCACTTCTGCATCGCTGCACCGAAACGTCCCACACCTGTCCTCAGGCTATTGAGGGTCGTCCACTCCCTACGGGGGAGGTCCTGGCCAGGCACATCTGTAGGATCCTCTATGAATTGGTAGAGCCTGGATGGTTCTGCTGCCTTCCACTGGTCCCTCCATCTTGCCTTCACCCAGGAAGCCTTGGAGGTGTCTGCTGGTGTTGTGCGGAGCAGTTCCTGGGCCTGCATGGCGAAGGGGCTCCGGGAATTCAGGCGCCTGCGTTGTGGCGTCTCTGTGACGACCTTGTGGAGGAGGTGGGATTCACTCATCTCTGCCTTACGAGCGAGGGCCAGTGTAGCTGCTTCTCGTCTGATCTCGGCTGGGGCGATTCCAGCTAGGACAGGCAGTTGAATAGTTGGAGTGGCACGTAGACATCCGGAGACGGTCTGTAGTGCGGTGTTGAGGGCAGCATCCAGCTTCTTGGCATGGGGGCTACGGCTCCAGACTGGGGCACAGTACTCAGCAGCGGAGAACACCAAAGCCTCGGTGGAGATGCGCAGTGTCTTTGTGGAGGCTCCCCAGGTAGTACCGGCTAGGCACCGTATCAATGCAGCACGGGCGGTGGTCTTTCCCTTGGCACTTTCCAGGTGTTGTTTAAAGGACAGTGTTCGGTCAAGCTTCACTCCAAGATATGTCGGGGAGGACTGGGACTGCAGACGGGAAGCTTTGACCATGATGTTAATTTTGCGGGTTGCTTCCTTGTTGTAAAGGTGGAACATTGTGGATACGGTCTTCTCAACACTGAGCTTGAGGCGCCAGTTCTTGAGGTATGAGGACAGAATGTTCATGTCCTCAGATAGGCCCTCTTCCACTGCTTCCCAGGATGGCTTGCTGAGCAAGATGGCCAAGTCATCTGCGTAACCGTACTTCCGGGATGTTGTTTTGGGTAGGTCGTGGATATAGATGTTGAAAAGCATCGGTGCTAACACTGAGCCCTGCGGTACGCCGTTCTTCAGCTTTCTCACCCTGCTGCTTTGGCCGTTGCTGGTGTGGAGCTGAAAGCTGCGGTTGCTCAACATCTCCATAATGAAGCTCACCATGTGCTTGTCTGGGATGGTCTCCAGAAGCTTCATGTGTAGCCCACGCAACCAGACAGTGTCGTAGGCTGCCGTGAGGTCCAGGAAGACGGCACCAGCTTTCTCTCCTGCCTGGAAGCTGTCCTCTATGTCGTGGCACAGAAGGGTCACCTGGTCTGTTGTTGACCTACCGCTTCGAAACCAGCCTGTTCTTTGGGCAGCTGGGGGTCAATCACTGGGGTGAGGCATGCCAGGATGAGGCGCACAAGGAGCTTGAAGGGTACGCACAGCAGTGAGATGGGCCGGTATCCCTTTGGGTCATCGCTCGGCTTGTTAGGCTTTGGCAGGGCAATCACCTTGGCACGACGGCAGATCTTCGGCAGCTTTGAGTACTGAAGGCATGTAAAAAGAAAGGAACGGAGCCAGTCAGTTGCCTTCTTGCCTTGGTGTTTCAAGTACTCTGGGTGGATGCCGTCTATTCCTGGTGTCTTACCAGTCTTCAGGCGTTGTATGGCCAGATCTGTTTCCTGCATCGTGAAGTTGGTGGATAGGTTGGAATCGCATCCTGGGGCCCTTAGCAGCTCATGGACTCTCGCTGCTGTTGCTCTGTTAAAGTCCTTGTCTGCATTGGGAAAGCGGCCATTACTCAGCAGGAGTGACGCGATGGAATTTGCCGTTATGGGGCACTGTGCAGGGGTTGTTGACCTTCCAGTCAGTTTGTTCAGGGTCTGCCACCCCCGTCGACTGGAGTGTGTGAAGTCAATTGACTCCACCGTCTCAGTCCAACGTTGCCTTCGTTTTTCGTTTAACCTCCCTTGCACAGGCTGGACCAAAGATGGGATGGTGATGAGTGACGGTCGGTGGTGTGACCGGGGAAACATGTCCAGGATGCGTCTTACAGGGAGTGGCTGATTGTTGTGCCATTTTGTGAATGCCAGGTCTGGATTGGTGGTGCTGTTCAATTGTGCAGAGTAGAATGTGCGTGGCTCCTTTGGGTGCATCTACAGTCGAGGCCCAGTCTACCAGGACGTCACCATCGGCGTTGGAGCTGCTGTAACCCCAGTCTGTATGGTGGCTATTGAAGTCACCAGCATACACGGCAGGGGCTGGGACATCCGGCAGAGACGATGGGATCAGTCTGCTGGGTGGTGGTTTGTAGATATTGACGATGGTAGTGTCTTGTACTTTGGTGGTAATCCATTCTATCTCTGCATCCTCTGGGGATTGTCCGGCAGCTAACCAGGCCATGTCTTTGCGGACAAATGTGGCAATGCCATGGTGTTTATTGGCAGTGTGGCCGGCCAAGGTGTACCCAGGGACCCTCAGGATGTTCTTATTTTCCTGGTGGGTCTCCTGGAGGGCGATCACTGTCACATTGTTTTGGCTGGCTATTTGCTCAAGGATGTTGATCTTGGCAATGGTGAGGCTGTGGTCGGTGGACGTTGTGAAGACATTTGTTTCGCTTGAGAGCATGCAACCTTGCAACTACTCTTTAGCTAATTGCAGGGGAGGCCACGTGGAGGCTGTCTTCTTCTCCCTCACTGTGATGCTGTGTTTTGCTGGACTACATCTTTATGACTGATTCACTCCCCCCCCAAATGAAGGGTAGACAGTCCTATGAATCAGTTAACCTGGGGCAACTTATTGTTTATTTAAGTTTACTGCCGTAAAGGGAAGTGAGGTCATCACCGTGGCAACACCATCAACACCCGTGTGACGACATCGCTCGCACACACACACACACACACACACACACACACACACACACACACACACACACACACACACACACACACACACACACACACACACACACACACACACACACACCTTGTTTGCAGGGGCTGACGTTCAGCACCCCTGAGCCGTGGCAGTTGGCCGCGGGGACACAGAAGCCGGCGTTGGCGGGGTTGACGGTCATGTTGGCGAACACGCTGCTGGGTGGGACGAAGCGGTACGCGGGCAGCCCCTTCACGGTGAGGTCCTCCACGTAGGTGGCGTACAGAGACCTGGGGAAGCACGCGCCTTCAGTTTGACCACGGCTGTGTGGTGATTATGTTATGATTGTTATGTTATGTTTGGTTAGGTTATAAAGGGCGCATTTAGCAGACGCTTTCGTCCAAAGCGACTTACAATCAGTACATTTGTGAGGGTTCGACATGTGGACAGTTGGAGGAGGGGGATCAAGGGGATCGAACCGCCGACCCTACGGTTAGTGGACAACCCGCTCTGTCCACCTGCTCTACCTGCTGAGCTACTGCCGTTATGTTCACACAACTGTTATGTTTGTCACGGTTGCAATATTGGGGGGAAATATGACTGATGGTTGTGTTAAAAATAATAAAGAAATAAAAAGCACAACACGTCTAACATTCTGTGGACTGATCTGAACTGCTTTATGTCCTTCCCAACACTGCCCTCTCCTGGTGGGATTGGGGAACTGAACGGACCACCCCAGCAAGTCCTACAGATTAAAACTAACCAAGAAGTCACAAGACTTCCAAATCATCTTGTTTTTACAAGATTTGCATGCATTACTATTACAAGCCTTGGCATGCATCCGTTTGTTAGCAAAATAAAAAGCAATGTAGTACATTAATGCTATGCTTTGTACAAGACCAAGACCAACAAAAACTGGCACGGGGCAACAATGGCCAGAAACCAAGAAATCTGCGTCCCAAATCCGGACATCCAGAAGCTGCACCACGCCGAGGAAAAGGCTTCTTCAAGACTTGAGACATTCTTAGGATGAGAGTGGGGGTTTCCACACAAAGCGACGCTCATAACCAACGCATCACAGGACAATGAAAGGTTGGAGCTCCAAACCAGGGAAAACTATTCAGCTAAAATGAGAACACAACTTTGACGAGGATATAAAATAATCCCTCAACGTCCCACGAAACCGCCAATGGATCCAACCAATTTGATGAAAAACATACACAACCTTATTCTGAAACATTCCCAAACTATTAGCACACATGTCTGTATTGGGTTAACCATTGCTAGCATACAACATCTCTGGCCTAAGATGCTAAGTGCTAAGATACAATGCTAAGATACAAGATATAATGTTATTGTCATTTGGTTTGTTTTTTTTAAAAGGGAGACCCCTCATGTTGGGGCTTTAGCCTTAGCTTCAGCGTTAGCAGCTAAGGCTAAGATGCTCCTGCCCACCTGCAGAGGTCGGAGGAGAACATGTAGAGGGTCTCGTCCTTGGTGACCACGGGGTGGAAGAAGGCTCCGTTGGTACCGTTGATCATGTTGCACTGGTCTGACGTCCACCAGTCCAGCTGCCTGCAGACAGGAAGCAGACACACAGGCTCTCGTTTGCCTCTCGCCCGCCAAACAAAATGCAATGAACTTGATAAAGGGGTGGGGTGGTGGTTCTGGTGGTGGTTCTGGAGGTGGTTCTGGTGGTGGTTCTGGAGGTGGTTCTGGTGGTGGTTCTGGTGGTGGTTCTGGTGGTGGTTCTGGTGGTAGTCTTGTGTTTGTCTCCTGGCTGAAACGTGCCGGGTATTCCCAATGTCCCCGGGCTGAAGGGAGAGTCTGGTGTTTGTGCTGTTTAGCCCAGTGGCTAACAGGGACTACAAACACCTTCTGACTTGTTCTTATTGTCTGAAGGCCTTAGTTTGAAACTGCATGTTGTCTTCAAGTTCTTATTGTTTGTAAACCACCTGTCTTAGATTGCACCAGGGACGAATAACATATCTTAATTTAATTATCGACCTGTGGGCCTCCTTCAATAAGATGTGCTACCGCTAGCTAACCACTTTAATGACATCCGGAGAGCTAAACAGATTAAACAGTATGCTATCCATGCCAGCTATTGTCCGGTGATTAGGGTTGGGCAAACAAAAGGTTTCCTTTCTAAATGAGGGGACCAATCAGCCGTGATCAACTTGATTGAATTGTGAAACAGTGGTGAGATAAAGGCCTAATCACCTTGTACCACTATGGATGCATACCTCATCTAGAAGACCTGTGTTCCCCAAAGGTTTTCATCAAATCCACAATTCAATAAGCGCACCTTATCACGATTAAAGCAAGGGAATTTAATTGACCTCTTATCGTTCCACGTATCGATTCTGGCAAAGTCCGAGTAGTTCTGTTCCCCAGTCCAGAACACATACTGTCCATCATCTGTAGCGTTGGCCTGTGGGAACAACATTGTACGCTTTAAAATTAAACACCGGTTAAATCATTTACCACAAAGAATATCTATAAAACTATCAGAATGTTTCTTTGCTACATTTACTCATTGTGAATGTTTCTGTTGGGGTTACAATGAGGCCTAAGAAGATATTGAGGTGAGAACCCAGAACCTTTAGGCTGGGAGTCTAAGCCTCTCATCACTAGATTATCCAGTCCAAGCATATTCTGATCTCAGATAATTAATATCAATATCTGATATTAGTCTGACACAAGTAACACAGATCCATTACAAAATAATATACAGTATATTATACAGAAATATAATTCATGTTAAAATAAGATTATACATGAATATAAACGATGACAAAACAATATCATAGGAGAAAAGTTAATGATAACATACTCATGAATAACAGTAGACAGGCATATAACTCAGACATGAAATAAAATGAATGCATGACTGAATATAATGTGTGGTTGTAATCTGGTCAGACCTTGTAGAAGAGGCCGAAGTGGTCGTCCAGCTCGGGCCTGAAAACCTTGAGGGCCTTGAGGAGGCCGTCCTCGTAGCCCCAGAGCAGCTCAGCCACGGTGCGCGTGGTGAACAGACCCTCGCCGTTGGACGTCATGTAGGCCGAGATCATGGAGGCCACCAGGCTCATGTCCTTGAACTTCTCCATCACCGTCTGTGGGCGAGGAGAGAGGAGAGAGCTGGTGAGACTGTGGAGGTGTCAGAGCAGGCGGTGTCAGAGCAGGCGGTGTCAGAACAGGCGGTGTCAGAGCAGGCGGTGCCAGAGCAGGCGGTGCCAGAGCAGGCGGTGCCAGAGCAGGCGGTGTCAGAGCAGGCGGTGCCAGAGCAGGCGGTGCCAGAGCAGGCGGTGTCAGAGCAGGCGGTGCCAGAGCAGGCGGTGTTAGAGCAGGCGGTGTCAGAGCAGGCGGTGCCAGAGCAGGCGGTGCCAGAGCGTTGTCTGGGCGCGGGTGCAGGGTCTCCATGCGTACCACAGCTGGCACGTTGACCGTCCTGATGAGGTGGCTCTCTGGGCCGGCCGACAGGTGGGGCTGGAACACGTAGGTCTTTGGGTTGACCGCCGCCACTCTGGTGCCGTTGTCCAGGAAGTCCACGTCCTCCATGGGCCGGTACTCTCTGTGTGGAAGCAGAGCGTTTTGCAGTGACGCTGTCGACGTTTAGCGAGGTTGCATCCAGAGCGACGTACAGTGGTGCACTGCCGCTGTCGGGCCAGGCAGGGGTCGGCCATCTTGTTTGAATGGAAACCCTCACGCTTCTAATTTGCCCATATGAGACAATACTTCATAGGCATCTGCTCAAGTCTGTTTCTACTACAAATGCGCAACAGCTTGCAAAGATTCATGGGTTTTTTCACAGCAAGGGGGTGTACAGGTAGGCTGTGGAAATTGGGGTTCAAACCCACAACATTTCTTCTATGAGCCAGACACACTAAACCACTAAAACCTATCCTGCCCACCAGACATACCACGGCAATCATCCAAAGCAAAACCGACAAAACATTTAAAAAAGTCTTTGTGTTTGTACGGCATACTTTCCAGCTTTGACAATGGCCGTGTTTCATTGCTGTGGTCAAATATGAACTTACAGTAACCTGACTGTAAGCCCCACACAGTGCATGTTCAAAAGGCCTACATACACATTCCAGTAAGCCCCTGATTATCCTGCTGAATGCAAGTTCGTTGCTCTGGTGACCTGAGGTTCAGACAGTGGGCTGCTCTCTGGACGGGGGTAGGGGGTAGGTAAGTTAATGAGTGATAAGTACCACTGCTAAAACAATAGGTGTGAAGTTGGCCTGTAGCATGAGATATCGTAGAGTGAAATGTGATGAATAATATAATGATATTATCCACAGCAGTCAGGATAGCCTTGCCAGTGAGAACCATTGAGGGGGGAACCTTCTGTTTGTAGGGCTGTTCCTAATGACCTGACCCAGTGAAACCCACTGAGGAAGTGAAGCCATGGGAGCACATGACTGACACTGCTACATGGTGTTAATGACTGTGTTACAATCCACAAAGATCACATGGCATTGTCTGGTCGGACCTCGCCATCATGGAGTTAAAAGCTAAGCTGAATTATAGGATGTTTTACAAGGACTTTCCCAACACCTCCAACATAACTAACTAACTAACTAACTAACATAACTGGTTCATTTCACTGGAAATGAACCTTGTGTGAACAGTTAACAGGATAATACTATCAAAAAGAAGCATAACATTTAAATATACATTAAAATGCTTTAATGATTATTTAACATTTATGCATTAAAATGCTCTATTACAAACCATAGTGTGAACTGGAACAATGTGAATTATAACACAGCCCAACATACCAGCCAACAGAAACTAAATCCTTATTATTCTTTGGGTACCTGTGTGCGTGTGGTCTGCATGTATGTGCCTCTGTACCTGTATACAGTATATATATATATACAGATATGTGTCTCTGTACCTGTACGTGTATGGCCCCTTCTCAACAACAGCTGGCCTGTCTCCATCCAAGACCTCCAGGGGATTAGTCAGATTAAAGAAGTAGAATTGCATGTAGACGGGGGGCGGTGGATTCTTCCAGGCTTCAAATGCGTCTGTTCCATTCTTCAGAACGACTTCCTGTTGGGGACGAAGACACAGAGGTTGTCCTCACACAATAATCATAAACCTCAAACAAATGGGGACATGCTGGGAGCCAGATTTCCCGTTTGGTCGTCATCGTAATGACGTCATATAATATAATCATATATTTTGTATCAATCTTAACTCATCATTTAGTATCGTTGTGACATGCGCAGTAAAACACAAACAAAGGTAGCTTTCCCCTCCGGTTTTCATAAAGTACAAACCGTATGATCATATACGACTTGTAAACCAAGTGATACGTTATACCACGCTCATACCAGATCGTTGTTTACCTTCTTCACGATGGCGTTCAGGACATTAGGAAACACGCCCGACAACACCAGAGAGATCCCTGCGATCAGGATGAGAATGGAAAACAAGCCCACGCAGTACACGCAGCAAGACCTCAGCATTCTGTCGTTAAGACGAGTGGAACGACGACAAACGACGGCTCGTTCACCTTGCAGCAGCAGTAGCCTGGCAGACGCACACTACAGAAGCGTTTTGTTTTGCTGCTGAGCAGGCGCCGCCTCGTCATCTAACCCCGCCCAATGTTTCCTGGTGACGTCAGATATTACAGGGATGGCCACGCCCAAAACCATATTCGAACGGTTCTGGCCAAGCCCC
Organism: Urophycis tenuis; assembly: GCA_036785325.1. NCBI lineage: Eukaryota > Metazoa > Chordata > Actinopteri > Gadiformes > Phycidae > Urophycis > Urophycis tenuis. Next base: position 208,410 of record JAXIVH010000192.1, on the reverse strand, counting down.
GAAAGGATTGTTTCGATGCAGGTTAATTTAGAGTGATTTCAATATTTTTTGATAGAATCGTTATAGCTAATATTTCCTGTAAATGACCATATATATGGCTATAGTTTATACTTGATTTCAAACTATTTTTGGCATTGACAATGACTATAGTAAATGTTGATTGTAAAAGCTCTAATTCAAAATGTGTGATGCACAACATCTTACACTTTGTTGTTTTACATTTATGAATTGATGTTCAAACAGGTCAGATATCTCCTAATGTTATAGTTTATTGTAGCCATGAATTAATTAATATGAAAATGGGATTGTTCAGAACATCTATAAATGTCGCTAATAATAGCCTACATTTTTCATTGCATTGTAATTATAGTTTTCACTGCTATTCACAAATGATCATTTGAAATGTCTTTTTTTCTTCTTTGCATTTAGATGTGATATTTCAATATTATTTTCATAAATAATGTATGCTGGTTTCAGTGTACCCTCGTCTACCCAATAACACCTTCAAGAGGATTCTCCAGGACATGTCGCTATTCGACGCGCTTCTTCGGATCGGTTCCGATCGGTCACTGAAGTTTCAGTGACTCTTGTGATTGTGACTCTTGTGAATAACTGCCATGGATTTGTCTGGCTTCTTAAGATACCAGGTCTGTAGGCCTATTGTTTTGTGTAACTCACAAGCCGACTGTGATAACGGCCACATTTGTGTCGATGTAGACCTCATTATTTTGCTTCGTACTTAACTTACACGAGGCCTATGTTGTGTTGTTATGCAACTTTCATATCTCAGTTTTCACATCTCCTTTGGGGACATGGAATATGACGACTGCGAAAAGGTCAGAGAAAACATGTTGCTCATGTTCAGAATGTATTTTTGAGTAAAATAAGATAAGATTCTGTGTTCTATGTGCTTACTGAGGTTATCCTTCTAGATGTTGTTTGTTTTAGTTTGTAACTTCTCATACAAGTCTAGGGACACAACACTATTGCATACACTTATTCTCCTTAAATTGCTTTCATATTTTTGTAAAATTAAAATTTAATGTAATTCTCTGGTTTATACATTTAAATTTTAGTTTTAGAGATGCAGTGATATTGGAGTAAGAATTTGTTAAAATTCTATAACCATATACAATAAAATACTCTACTACACTACAATAAGGGTTTGTCTGTCTTTTGCAATAAAGATCTGAATCATATTGAATATATGTATTTTTATCTTATCATGGTTTAGCTGAAAGGGTTGGGAGGAATGTAGCAAAGATGTAAAGGCCGCTGAGGCCGAATCAGGGCTGCAATATAAATATCTCCGCTAGAGGTCACAGTCGAGACATGAAGTAAGAGTCCCGCATGTTGCAAAAAGATGGCATCCGGAAGAAATGTTTGTAAAGATTTTTGAAAGAAAAAACAAGAATATTATTATTATGAGAATAATAATGATCATATTATGTTGTCATTTGTCAAAGAAGGATACTAACGACTCGATGACATGTATAGCGTAAAAAAGTCTCAATCCATTGCATCAAAACCCGTGGCGGGGGCGCATCAGCAGGCACTAAATCAGAGTTAACCTCAAATCATCACAGCCGAGGCAGGTCCACGCATGAGGGCTCCCTAGTACGGCGTGTCCACGAGGAATCTTTCATATTTCACGTGGAACTGGAATTCCTGACAAATGCAATTGTGTTCAAATCCTAATGATGCAAACGTTTCCATGTGAATGTCGTCGAATCAATTGAATTCAACTCGATTGTACTCCATTCTACTATATTCTATTAAGGTTAGGGTCTAAGACAAAAATACAGTTCCCTAGAAACACAGCATTAATCACAACACGACTGGGACACAGAAGAAGCCTTGGGGCGCTCGGCTCGATCGCCGGGGGGCATTTGGCCTTGTGACGTCACCCGCCTGAACCGGGTAGGCTACGGCAGGACTCCCGGAGACCTCGACTTGTACCGGAGCTGCGGGTTGGGACGGCTGTGTGTGGGCGCTCCGCTGTGTTCTCTCTCTCTCTCTCAGTCGTGAAGGGTTCAGACGCGATCCCGTCGGCTTGTTGTTAGGCGTAATCTTTCTTTGCTGAACCAGTGTCTCTTTTTTGTGGGGCTGTTTCTAACTCCGACTTCCAACTTTTGAAGGTAAGTGTTCCTAATCTTTACGCGCAAAGTTGGCACTGACCTACAGTAATTGCTATGCCTGTTAGAGTGAAACCGATGATGTAAGTTTGTTGTTTCTTAACGTCAACAAACAACATCTTTATTGCGGTGCATTGTGATCCAGTTCACTGTGATTGTCCGGTTTGTGTTGATACGGTTCACTGTGATCGCCCTGTGTGTGGATACAGTTCACTACGATGATCCAGTGTGTGTGTTGATACAGTTCACTACGATGATCCAGTGTGTGTGTTGATACAGTTCACTACGGTGATCCAGTGTGTGTGTTGATACAGTTCACTACGGTGATCCAGTGTGTGTGTTGATACAGTTCACTACGGTGATCCAATGTGTGTGTTGATACAGTTCACTACGATAATCCAGTGTGTGTGCTGATACAGTTCACTACGATGATCCAGTGTGTGTGTGGATACAGTTCACTACGATGATCCAGTGTGTGTGTATTGATACAGTTCACTACGGTGATCCAGTGTGTGTGTTGATACAGTTCACTACGGTGATCCAGTGGGTGTGTTGATACAGTTCACTACGGTGATCCAATGTGTGTGTTGATACAGTTCACTACGATGATCCAGTGTGTGTGTTGATACAGTTCACTACGATGATTCAGTGTGTGTGTGTGTTGATACAGTTCACTACGATGATCCAGTGTGTGTGTTGATACAGTTCACTACGATGATCCAGTGTGTGTGTTGATACAGTTCACTACGGTGATCCAGTGTGTGTGTGTTGATACAGTTCACTACGATGATCCAGTGTGTGTGTTGATACAGTTCACTACGATGATCCAGTGTGTGTGTTGATACATTCCACTGTGATCGTCCAGTTGTGTGTGTGTGTGTGTGTGTGTGTGTGTGTGTGTGTGTGTGTGTGTGTGTGTGTGTGTGTGTGTGTGTGTGTGTGCGTGCGTGCGTGTGCGTGTGTGTGTGTGTGTGTGTGTGTGTGTGTGTGTGTGATACAGATCATTGTGCTTGTCCAGTGAGTGTTGAATACGAAAGCTCTGAGACAACGCACATTTGGTATTGTTTCAAATTAAAAATGTGAACCCTCTTTGCAAAAGTATGTTAATTAGCTGAATCCGATTTTTGGGAAATCATGCAAATATGCATAGCCGATTAGGCAACTTGCACTCAGCATTTCTTCTTCGTGGTGGTAGTGACAATTCACGGGGTGCACCCAGGAAAAGCCCTTAATTAACATTTATCCGGGCTCGGCTACCTAACTCATCGACTGTATTGTAGCTGTGTTATTACACATCACGCTGTTCTCCTCGCACAACACCGTATTAGGTAAATCACAGTCTTTGCATTTAGACGTGAGAAAGTCATTGTTGGCCACAAAGCTACCACGTTTTAGTTCAGCTTTTTCCTCAGAGAGGCTGCAATGAAATCATACGTTGCATTCAGTTGCTCCAGATATTATGCATGCGTTCCTCAAAGTCAAATTCCTAGAATCCATGTTGTAGTTTCCCTGCACTGACGCGGCTCATCTGTGAACAGTGAACACTAGTGATGTGGTGACTGCTTGGTTTTCAGAAGTCCATTCACCGTCGGCCTTGTCTTACTGTTCCCAGCCTCGCCGGGAGGAACTGCATGGACCAGTTGGAACATGAAGAGCCTTAAAGCCAAGTTTAGGAAGAATGATGTAAGTGATTTACTTTCTGTTTGTGTTTCTGTGTTCATGTGTGACTACCTTTGTCTGTGCTTTCTCTTTATTCTGTTCATTGTTTGGTTGTCCTAATTGTGTAGAGTGTGAACCACCTTCTCTGTACATTTTAGTGTATAATTCCTTTGTAATACAAGCACAAGGCTGATGATATATTGAATACATTTCAGCACTCTTCCTTACAATGCTAATGACACAGGCATGGTAAAGACAGACCTGGAAGTTTATCCCACACTACAGCAGCCAGTTATCCGGCCACACCCCTCTCAGTTTAGTCGTCGTCTAGACAGACAGAAAGTTGAGTGACTGCCCAGTGGAACCCAGCAAACTGTTCTCTGGACACGCACCTCAGCTGTTCCACACACGCTGGAGGTTCTCAGCCATGAATCACATGTTTTGGGGGGTTTTGGTTTTTCCACACTGAAGTTAAGCCTCTGGTTCCCAGCGAGGTTCCCTCACAGGAAGTGCAGCGTCTGCTGGGTCTGTGACTCATCTGTTGTCATGGTGACCGCAATGACACCAGAGGTGTTTCGGAGGAAAAGGCCCAGCAGGGCATCTGCCAGATAGGACAGTTTGCAGGGTTGGAGGCGGGGCTTATTTATCAAAAGAGCAGAGATCAGGCGTGTGAAAGGTGTGATGCGTGACTCTTACACTGGACTAGTTGTGGCTCCATGACTACTGGTGGAATGAAGTGGATCTCAGCTTTCAGACTTCATTTTACTTCATACAAGAGCTCTGTGCTGTAATGGCGCTGAACACTACGCCAGAGAAGGAGGTAGCGAGGATTTACTTTACTCTGCAATTAAAATACTACAACCACATATCAAAATCTGAGACGGTTTTAAACATGAACTGAAGATGTTTATAGGAAACAAACCTGTTTCACGCGACTCAAAGCCAATCCAGCGTGCTTCAGGGAGCTGGGAGTTGGTTCCACAGCCCTGAGTGCTCCTAGTGGAGAGCAGCTTACAGCCTCGCTCTGAGGGAAAGTCAACGCCACACAGAGCTCAGATGTTACAGCCATATCAGAGCAACATGACAAGTGGATGATTGTGTTGCTAGGCGATGAAAGCATTTGAATAAAGGGCCTCGCTCTGCATCTGCCTCGCGCCGGTGGCCTTG
>JAXIVH010000192.1:180949-193449 GCA_036785325.1 Urophycis tenuis | reverse complement strand
AGACATATCTGTGATCCACAATACACTGTGATAAAGACATATCTGTGATCCTCAATACACTGTGATAGAGACATATCTGTGATCCACAATACACTGTGATAGAGACATACCTGTGATCCACAATACACTTTGATAAAGACATATCTGTGATCCACAATACACTGTGATAAAGACATATCTGTGATCCACAATACACTGTGATAGAGACATATCTGTGATCCACAATACACTGTGATAGAGACATATCTGTGATCCACAATACACTGTGACAGAGACATATCTGTGATCCACAATACACTGTGATAGAGACTTATCTCCTAAACAAGAAGTGTTTGTCTTCTCCAGTCAAACACGGGGACTCTTGTTTCTGTGGAGGCGAACACAGAGAAGGTGGGGGGTGTGGTTGTTGGGTTGTGATGGTACCAGGTGATGACCTTGATGTGAGGTTCTCTCCATTGGGCCTCCTGTGAGCATGGGTGACGGCATCCTGCTTCCAGGAGAGGAAGGTCTGCTCTTCATCAGACATGTAAACTTGTGAACAATTCTGCCTTTTCTTTTGCAGTTTCCGAGCCTTTAAACTATGGTGCATGTTTGCGAGTGTGTGTATGTGCAGACTTTTGTGTGTGTGTGAGTGGGTTTGTGCATGTGTCTTTGCAGACTATTGTGTGCATATGTATGAGTGTATCTGCGTGCATGTGTATGTGTGTGTGTGTGTGTGTGTGTGTGTGTGTGTGTTTGTGTGTGTGTGTGTGTGTGTGTGTGTGTGTGCGTGCGTGCGTGCGTGCGCGTGCGTGTGCGTGTGTGTGTGTGTGCGTGTGCGTGCGCGTGCGTGTGTGTGTGTGTGTGTGTGTGCAGAGGGGGTAGTAACCAGCTCCAGTTCATTGTTTGGGGATATTTGAGTGTCTGCTTTGTTGCAGATAAGCAGCATTGAAGTTACAAACTGTTGCTGATCAAAAGACTCTTACTGTAGATCTCTCTCCTCTCTTTCTTGCTCTTTCTATTTCTCTTCTCTCTTTCTGTGTCTCTCTGACTCCCTCTCTCCTTTCTCTCAATCTTTCTCCTCACTCTCCCCCCCTCTCTATCTTTCTCTTTCTTTATTGCTCTGATTCTCTCTCTCTTTCCCTCCATTTCCTGTCCACATCCTTTGTTGTGTTCACTCGTTTCTGTTCTTTTTTCCCTCCTTTTTAAACCGTTTACGAGTTCACAATTCAGCGGCTTTTCAGCCCGGTGGCTCGGCGCGGTTCTGCGGTTCCTGCGGTTCTGCGGTTCCTGCGGTTCCGCTGAGACCCTCCTGGTCCGCGGCGCTCAGACACTGGCAGAACGGAGGACTCAGATTAACACACAAGCGTCCTTGTGTGTGGAAGAGATGTGCGTGTGAGCTTCCTGTGGTAGAACACAACTGTTGTGCCGTTTCACTGGGCAGTGCATTCCATCGCTCTACTTCCACTCTATTAACCACCGCTTTATTCATTGTGGGTCTTCATTAATACCGCTGTTACGTTGTAACATTCCTCATAAAGGGATTACATCCTGAGAAACAAATTCAGATTTTGTAATGGCCCCAGAAGCACAGATGTGGACTGTTAGTTATTGTAGCAGAGGGCCGTCACTTCCATCCCCATTGAAAGCTCCGTGATGAGCTGCTGCACAGCCCCACTGTGTTGTGTACCCCACTGTGTTGTGTACCCCACTGTGTTGTGTACCCCACTGTGTTGTGTACCCTGTGTGTTGTGTACCCTGTGTGTTGTGTACCCCACTGTGTTGTGTACCCTGTGTGTTGTGTACCCTGTGTGTTGTGTACCCTGTGTGTTGTGTACCCTGTGTGTTGTGTACCCTGTGTGTTGTGTACCCCACTGTGTTGTGTACCCTGTGTGTTGTGTACCCTGTGTGTTGTGTACCCTGTGTGTACCCTGTGTGTTGTGTACCCTGTGTGTTGTGTACCCTGTGTGTACCCTGTGTGTTGTGTACCCTGTGTGTTGTGTACCCTGTGTGTACCCTGTGTGTTGTGTACCCTGTGTGTTACCCTGTGTGTTGTGTACCCTGTGTGTTACCCTGTGTGTTGTGTACCCTGTGTGTTACCCTGTGTGTTGTGTACCCTGTGTGTTGTGTACCCTGTGTGTTACCCTGTGTGTTGTGTACCCTGTGTGTTGTGTACCCTGTGTGTTGTGTACCCTGTGTGTTGTGTACCCTGTGTGTTGTGTACCCCGCTGTGTTGTGTACCCCACTGTGTTGTGTACCCCGCTGTGTTACCCTGTGTGTTGTGTACCCTGTGTGTTGTGTACCCTGTGTGTTGTGTACCCTGTGTGTTGTGTACCCCGCTGTGTTGTGTACCCTGTGTGTTGTGTACCCCACTGTGTTGTGTACCCTGTGTGTTGTGTACCCCACTGTGTTGTGTACCCCGCTGTGTTGTGTACCCCACTGTGTTGTGTACCCTGTGTGTTGTGTACCCTGTGTGTTGTGTACCCCACTGTGTTGTGTACCCTGTGTGTTGTGTACCCCACTGTGTTGTGTACCCCACTGTGTTGTGTACCCCGCTGTGTTGTGTACCCTGTGTGTTGTGTACCCTGTGTGTTGTGTACCCTGTGTGTTGTGTACCCTGTGTGTTGTGTACCCCACTGTGTTGTGTACCCCACTGTGTTGTGTACCCTGTGTGTTGTGTACCCTGTGTGTTGTGTACCCCACTGTGTTGTGTACCCCACTGTGTTGTGTACCCTGTGTGTTGTGTACCCCACTGTGTTGTGTACCCCACTGTGTTGTGTACCCTGTGTGTTGTGTACCCTGTGTGTTGTGTACCCTGTGTGTTGTGTACCCTGTGTGTTGTGTACCCCGCTGTGTTGTGTACCCTGTGTGTTGTGTACCCTGTGTGTTGTGTACCCCACTGTGTTGTGTACCCCACTGTGTTGTGTACCCTGTGTGTTGTGTACCCTGTGTGTTGTGTACCCCACTGTGTTGTGTACCCTGTGTGTTGTGTACCCTGTGTGTTGTGTACCCTGTGTGTTGTGTACCCCACTGTGTTGTGTACCCCACTGTGTTGTGTACCCCGCTGTGTTGTGTACCCTGTGTGTTGTGTACCCCACTGTGTTGTGTACCCTGTGTGTTGTGTACCCCACTGTGTTGTGTACCCCGCTGTGTTGTGTACCCCACTGTGTTGTGTACCCTGTGTGTTGTGTACCCTGTGTGTTGTGTACCCCACTGTGTTGTGTACCCTGTGTGTTGTGTACCCCACTGTGTTGTGTACCCTGTGTGTTGTGTACCCCACTGTGTTGTGTACCCTGTGTGTTGTGTACCCCACTGTGTTGTGTACCCTGTGTGTTGTGTACCCTGTGTGTTGTGTACCCTGTGTGTTGTGTACCCACTGTGTTGTGTACCCCACTGTGTTGTGTACCCTGTGTGTTGTGTACCCCACTGTGTTGTGTACCCCGCTGTGTTGTGTACCCTGTGTGTTGTGTACCCTGTGTGTTGTGTACCCTGTGTGTTGTGTACCCTGTGTGTTGTGTACCCCACTGTGTTGTGTACCCCACTGTGTTGTGTACCCTGTGTGTTGTGTACCCTGTGTGTTGTGTACCCCACTGTGTTGTGTACCCCACTGTGTTGTGTACCCTGTGTGTTGTGTACCCCACTGTGTTGTGTACCCCACTGTGTTGTGTACCCTGTGTGTTGTGTACCCTGTGTGTTGTGTACCCTGTGTGTTGTGTACCCTGTGTGTTGTGTACCCCGCTGTGTTGTGTACCCCACTGTGTTGTGTACCCCACTGTGTTGTGTACCCTGTGTGTTGTGTACCCTGTGTGTTGTGTACCCCACTGTGTTGTGTACCCTGTGTGTTGTGTACCCTGTGTGTTGTGTACCCTGTGTGTTGTGTACCCCACTGTGTTGTGTACCCCACTGTGTTGTGTACCCCGCTGTGTTGTGTACCCCGCTGTGTTGTGTACCCCACTGTGTTGTGTACCCTGTGTGTTGTGTACCCTGTGTGTTGTGTACCCTGTGTGTTGTGTACCCCGCTGTGTTGTGTACCCTGTGTGTTGTGTACCCCACTGTGTTGTGTACCCCACTGTGTTGTGTACCCTGTGTGTTGTGTACCCTGTGTGTTGTGTACCCCACTGTGTTGTGTACCCTGTGTGTTGTGTACCCCACTGTGTTGTGTACCCCGCTGTGTTGTGTACCCCGCTGTGTTGTGTACCCCACTGTGTTGTGTACCCTGTGTGTTGTGTACCCTGTGTGTTGTGTACCCTGTGTGTTGTGTACCCTGTGTGTTGTGTACCCCGCTGTGTTGTGTACCCTGTGTGTTGTGTACCCTGTGTGTTGTGTACCCTGTGTGTTGTGTACCCTGTGTGTTGTGTACCCTGTGTGTTGTGTACCCTGTGTGTTGTGTACCCTGTGTGTTGTGTACCCTGTGTGTTGTGTACCCCACTGTGTTGTGTACCCTGTGTGTTGTGTACCCTGTGTGTTGTGTACCCCACTGTGTTGTGTACCCTGTGTGTTGTGTACCCCACTGTGTTGTGTACCCTGTGTGTTGTGTACCCTGTGTGTTGTGTACCCCACTGTGTTGTGTACCCTGTGTGTTGTGTACCCCACTGTGTTGTGTACCCTGTGTGTTGTGTACCCTGTGTGTTGTGTACCCCACTGTGTTGTGTACCCTGTGTGTTGTGTACCCTGTGTGTTGTGTACCCTGTGTGTTGTGTACCCTGTGTGTTGTGTACCCTGTGTGTTGTGTACCCCACTGTGTTGTGTACCCCACTGTGTTGTGTACCCCACTGTGTTGTGTACCCTGTGTGTTGTGTACCCTGTGTGTTGTGTACCCTGTGTGTTGTGTACCCTGTGTGTTGTGTACCCTGTGTGTTGTGTACCCTGTGTGTTGTGTACCCTGTGTGTTGTGTACCCTGTGTGTTGTGTACCCCACTGTGTTGTGTACCCCACTGTGTGGCTCTGCCCTCTCGCTGCCTCCCTCTGAAACGCTGAGCTGTCTTCATCTCCCGTCCCCCTACGTCTGTGGTAGCCCCCGTCTCTCCTGGGTTGTGTCACCTGTGAAGAGAACCCTTGTGTTCTCTTCAGGAACATTCCTTTGTTTAGTGTGAGCCTGCTTATGTAAATAGTTGTGGTATTTTGGCCCTTGCATGCAACCGTCTGCAGACAACAGAGCCTGACTCGCCGCTGGTTTCCAGTGGTCTTTACTGCTGGCTGTGTGACTCAGGCTTTGCAGGAAAGGCGAGTGAGGGTTGATGTGTGTTGTTCTGAGTGGAAAATAAACACAAAGGTGTTCTGTTTGAAGTCATTTTAATGGCTTTTTAATAACTGTTGTGCTGTTGTAAAGTGTAGGGCTAATTCCTCATTTGTTCTCAATGCATCTCAATATAACAATTAACAACAGCACATCAAATCAATGTATTATATTATTACTGTATGGTAACACACATCGATTTAGCACAAATTCAATCTACTTTTGAGGAGTTATGTATTAATTTTTACCGCTTCCCGTTTCAGCCTATCCAGAATGCAATGATGTAGCTCCCAATGCCTCGCACAACACAGAGTGGTTCTGTCTGATTTAGAAGGGGGGGAAAACAGTCGAGCCTGGGACACAAATGTTTTCCTATGGAAATAGATCTGCCGAGCACTCCCTGAGTCTATAAACACACAGCATGTTGATGGAGGACGCACTGTGTCCTCACTCTCCAGAGTGTTGTTCTTGGTCAGGTCCGCACTCTCCAGAGTGTTGTTCTTGGTAAGGTCCTCACTCTGCAGAGTGTTGTTCTTGGTAAGGTCCTCACTCTCCAGAGTGTTGTTCTTGGTAAGGTCCTCACTCTCCAGAGTGTTGTTCTTGGTAAGGTCCTCACTCTGCAGAGTGTTGTTCTTGGTAAGGTCCTCACTCTCCAGAGTGTTGTTCTTGGTAAGGTCCTCACTCTGCAGAGTGTTGTTCTTGGTCAGGTCCTCACTCTCCAGAGTGTTGTTCTTGGTAAGGTCCGCACTCTCCAGAGTGTTGTTCTTGGTAAGGTCCTCACTCTCCAGAGTGTTGTTCTTGGTAAGGTCCTCACTCTCCAGAGTGTTGTTCTTGGTAAGGTCCTCACTCTCCAGAGTGTTGTTCTTGGTAAGGTCCTCACTCTGCAGAGTGTTGTTCTTGGTAAGGTCCTCACTCTCCAGAGTGTTGTTCTTGGTAAGGTCCTCACTCTCCAGAGTGTTGTTCTTGGTAAGGTCCTCACTCTCCAGAGTGTTGTTCTTGGTAAGGTCCTCACTCTCCAGAGTGTTGTTCTTGGTAAGGTCCTCACTCTCCAGAGTGTTGTTCTTGGTAAGGTCCTCACTCTCCAGAGTGTTGTTCTTGGTAAGGTCCTCACTCTCCAGAGTGTTGTTCTTGGTAAGGTCCTCACTCTGCAGAGTGTTGTTCTTGGTAAGGTCCTCACTCTCCAGAGTGTTGTTCTTGGTAAGGTCCTCACTCTGCAGAGTGTTGTTCTTGGTCAGGTCCTCACTCTCCAGAGTGTTGTTCTTGGTAAGGTCCGCACTCTCCAGAGTGTTGTTCTTGGTAAGGTCCTCACTCTCCAGAGTGTTGTTCTTGGTAAGGTCCTCACTCTCCAGAGTGTTGTTCTTGGTAAGGTCCTCACTCTCCAGAGTGTTGTTCTTGGTAAGGTCCTCACTCTGCAGAGTGTTGTTCTTGGTAAGGTCCTCACTCTCCAGAGTGTTGTTCTTGGTAAGGTCCTCACTCTCCAGAGTGTTGTTCTTGGTAAGGTCCTCACTCTCCAGAGTGTTGTTCTTGGTAAGGTCCTCACTCTCCAGAGTGTTGTTCTTGGTAAGGTCCTCACTCTCCAGAGTGTTGTTCTTGGTAAGGTCCTCACTCTCCAGAGTGTTGTTCTTGGTAAGGTCCTCACTCTCCAGAGTGTTGTTCTTGGTCAGGTCCTCACTCTCCAGAGTGTTGTTCTTGGTAAGGTCCTCACTCTCCAGGGTGTTGTTCTTGGTAAGGTCCTCACTCTCCAGAGTGTTGTTCTTGGTAAGGTCCTCACTCTCCAGAGTGTTGTTCTTGGTAAGAGCCCTGGAAGGACTAGCTCTGAAACGCAGTGGCTAATAAGGGAACTGAAAGCTGAAGACTTTACAGTGACAAGGAAGGTTGTCTGTGCCTCTTACACGTTGAGATGATGCATGAAGGTGTAGCCGCTTTTAATGGCTTTTGACTCATGGCTGTTGATATAAACAAGGAACAAAGGAACTGGATTTATGTAAAGCTGGAGAAATGGACACCCAAAGATGTGTTTCTGGTGCATTCCACTTATTAACAGTTTAAGGATCTGTTGATGACATGGTATCTATTTCGTAAGTTTTGGGAAATTGTTTTTGAAGACCAACTTCTCTCTTCCTTGTCATTTCTTTCTCTCTCCTGCCCAAAATATATCTTTGTATTATTATAGTTGTTCATATTTTCAAACCTAATCCCATAAATGGGATTAGGGTTGAAAATATAAACCTCGTCACTTTATTTATTCCTTCCTGCCTTCCATCGTGCCCTTGTGGGCACTGTTCTGTGGACCAACAGGAAGCACTTGAAGGTTCTTATGGGCTGGCTCTCTGTGTGCCTTAATGAGTGTCAGGAGTTGCCACACCCTGAGTCCACAGTAAACACTGTTATCATGAACACACTGTATCTCACATCAGAGGAACACAGACTCTGCAGCCCTTTGGCTCGATGGTGGCCTGAAACTGAATGGAATATTTCAACCCCTTTGCCTTGTGGTGAGAACTCCATTGTCTGGAATGACCCTGTGCCTTTTTCAAAATAAAAGCACATCGCCCCAGCATGAGATGTCAACTCATCCTCGATGCAGGCGGAGTCCAGGAGCTGTGCGACACATCGAGATCATAATGATGAACAGTATGCAATACATACAAACAGGACTGATGGTCAAATGTTCTGTGAACTATTGGATAATAGATGCATCTGGATGCCTTAACGGACAAGCTGTTCCGAGGAGTGTGTGAGTGTTTGAAGCTGTACTCACAGGCGGCTAGGCGTTCTATTGGGGCTTCACGCCGTGGTGTGGCTGTCATCAGTTCCTGTCACCATTACCTCCGCACTGGCGTCACCAGCTGTGTGAGAGCTGTTGGGTGGAGCCAGAGCAGGGCTGCTTTCTGCTCCACTTACAGCTGTCTGTTGCAATGAGAGCCCGTAACATGACGTGTGCCTCTGGGCTACGGCCTGTTCATTAGTTTTGGCAGCAGTGGTGCGGATTTGGTGAGGGTTTGATGTGTGGAAGATGCTAACTTTCTTTTTTTGCTAATGTGGTGCCGAATCCTATCGTCAGAACCGACATGACAACAGCAGTGGGAGAGCCGGGCTGCTGACTGCAAGGCCTTTCGGGCCGCTCCTATTCTGGGACAGTGCGCTTGCCAGGCCCACCTCAGATTTCTCCTCACGTTTCACCGCCTTCTAATCCTAGTGATGGACATAGTCATAGTCAATCAAACATAGATGGACTCTGTAGCGGCCTCGCCTTCTAATCCTAGTGAAGGACTCTGCAGCGGCCTCGCCTTCTAATCCTAGTGAAGGACTCTGCAGCGGCCTCGCCTTCTAATCCTAGTGAAGGACTCTGCAGCGGCCTCGCCTTCTAATCCTAGTCATGGACTCTGCAGCGGCCTCGCCTTCTAATCCTAAAAAGAAGAAGAAGAAGAATTACTCATTTGATCCCGTGAGGGAAATTTGGTCTTCTGCATTTAACCCAATCGTGAATTAGTGAAACACTCAGAACACAGTGATGGTGAAGCACACAGTGAAGTGAAGCACACACTTAAACCCGATGCAGTGAGCTGCCTGCAACAGCGGCGCTTGGGGAGCAGCGAGGGGTTAGGTGCCTTGCTCAAGGGCACTTCAGCCGCTTGCACGTTTGCAGTACCAGTCATGGACTCTGCAGCGGCCTCGCATTCTAATCCTAGTGATGGACTCTGTAGCGGCCTCGCATTCTAATCCTAGTCATGGACTCTGTAGCGGCCTCGCCTTCTAATCCTAGTCATGGACTCTGCAGCGGCCTCGCCTTCTAATCCTAGTCATGGACTCTGTAGCGGCCTCGCATTCTAATCCTAGTCATGGACTCTGCAGCGGCCTCGCATTCTAATCCTAGTGATGGACTCTGCAGCGGCCTCGCCTTCTAATCCTAGTGATGGACTCTGCAGTGGCCTCGCCTTCTAATCCTAGTCATGGACTCTGTAGCGGCCTCACCTTCTAATCCTAGTCATGGACTCTGCAGCGGCCTCGCCTTCTCGCCGACCAGCGCTGCTGTTGCTGCTGCGTGCGCTGCGTTGGGCCTGGAAACAGTCGCACAAACACACACACACACACATAAGACAAGACACGCGTGAAGACAGTGACCTCTGATGCTGACCTTTTCTATGCTCTGGTGTCCGACAGGGTCACGTTGTCTCGGGGGATGTTTTCCTCTGTCGTTCCAGATGTCCGAGTCACCGATATCCCTGCTTCTGTCTCCAGTAGCACCTCCTCAGCGGCTTCTGCCGAGATGACCCTCTAACAGGAGATAGTTCTTTTCTTCTCCAAGTCTGATAAATAAACATTGATTCTATATTCTTCACTACACAAAGAATGAAAACATTGAATCAGGGTTTGAGAGCAAGAGGCTGACCATTACCAATAACTGGAGTATCTCCATTGACTACTGCTGACGGCTCGTTAGCTTCACCTGCTAAAGCCTTCCTCACCTCTCTACCTAGTTTCCATGACCTTTGACCCCCTGCAGCATAACGTCTCCAGATAGACTGGGAGGAAGAGACGTGCTTTCCTCCCCCTCCTTCTATTTTTTTTGGTATGGCCTAGCGTTATTTTTCCACCAGCCGTGCGAAAACAAATCTCAGCGATAGCCGTAGCATATATCATGCCACGGGGGCTATTTGCATCTTCCCGGCTGGCTTCAAACCGCCCCCTGACATAACTTTACAGTACGCCAAGACGCGCTATTTCAGGGAGCTGGAGAGCGCTGAGCCCCCCTCATGTGTAGGTCAGTGGGCTAACGGGCACCGCTCACATGGCTAACCCTAATAAGTACACGGCGGTCGGGGTTTTCCCAACCCATCAGCATGATGGATGTGTGAGAAAGGGACAGTTAATTAGCAGGCATGGGGTTGGTGGAAGGTAATGAGCCCCCACCCCCATCCCATACGGAGGGCGTTACATGGTATGTTTCTGAATGGTACTCCCTTGTCGGGGGTTCTCTCTGGGCTGCACATTAAGAACCAGTAGGCTGGCTCTTTTTAACAAACACACTCAACTCATCGGATTTGGTTTCTTGATCAGATCTTGTTTTTCGTGTCTTTGGTTCACGTCACCCAACAAAATAAAAAAGCGCATACAAAAAAAGGAAAGCCGTGGCACGTCTCAGTTAGAGACATAATAAACAGTAATAGCCAAGATGGTTGCCATAAGGTTTGGTTTATAGTCACGGTTTTTGCTGTTTGTGGTTTGGCCGTTGCGATTACGGTCTGTGGCGGAGCGATGACTGTTTTTTCTCCCTGGACGCTGATGAGTTTTCAGTGTGTCGGTGTGCTGGACGAGGCTGGACGCTGCGTTGACAACTAAGCAGGGACTCCAGGCTGCAGCCCGACGCTGCACGTAAAGTCAGGACTTCCCGTTCGTTGTGTGTTGGCTCAACAGCTGGGCCTTCTCTCACTGAGCTGGCTGTCAAACGTTACAAATGGAGTCTCATTAGTTAGTTGTTTCTAGCCCTCGCCTGTCTCTAGATTAGCCCTGTGTGTGCGCTTCACAACCTCACGTTTGCACTTTCCTGTGGGTGTGCTGTATGTGTGTGTGCTGTATGTGTGTGCCTTTGCAAAGTGTGTGTCTCCACGCTACATGAATTGGTGCATACAGATGTGACCTCAGAGCGGGGCTTTGTTGTTATACAGCCACAGTACACGTTTTGCATATGCACAGGTTATTGTACGGGCGTGACAAAGGCACATTCATAATATGCATTCATTGTTCTTTAGTGTTGTAGAGCCAGCTCGCCCGTGTCGAGGTGTGTGTACACAGTGGTGAGTTAGTCATGCATGTCCTATACAATGTCCTTCATTGATTATTTGGTGTCTTGTTACACAAAACATTATATTTATAGTCCATCGCTCACCTTTATGGTGACAATAACAGAAGGCCTTTTTCACAGAGGTGTCCATGCAGGCTCAGAACATGAATGATGGGTCTGCCATGCCTGGTTACAGGGTAGGGGTAGCTAGCTAAACTAGTGGAGGTCTGCCATGCCTGGTTACAGGGTAGGGGTAGCTAGCTAAACTAGTGGAGGTCTGCCATGCCTGGTTACAGGGTAGGGGTAGCTAGCTAAACTAGTGGAGGTCTGCCATGCCTGGTTACAGGGTAGGGGTAGCTAGCTAAACTAGTGGAGGTCTGTCATGCCTGGTTACAGGGTAGGGGTAGCTAGCTAAACTAGTGGAGGTTTGTCATGCCTGGTTACAGGGTAGGGGTAGCTAGCTAAACTAGTGGAGGTTTGTCATGCCTGGTTACAGGGTAGGGGTAGCTAGCTAAACTAGTGGAGGTTTGTCATGCCTGGTTACAGGGTAGGGGTAGCTAGCTAAACTAGTGGAGGTCTGCCATGCCTGGTTACAGGGTAGGGGTAGCTAGCTAAACTAGTGGAGGTCTGCCGTGCCTGGTTACAGGGTAGGGGTAGCTAGCTAAACTAGTGGAGGTCTGCCATGCCTGGTTACAGGGCAGGGGTAGCTAGCTTGTTCTGAGCTTGAGATAGGAACTGTTTGCTCTTCAGTACCTTTTACTCATTTTTATGATCAACTTTTTATGCAGAACAAGATGACTTCATTTTGATCTCCTTTTTCTCTTTTCCTTCTTGGCTTCTTCTTCATCTCTCTTTGTCTCTGTGTCTCTGTCTCTGTCTCCCTCCCCCACCCCACACACCTCTCCTCCCCATCATACCTCTCTCTCTCTCTCTCTCTCTCTCTCTCTCTCTCCCAGGGCCATGAGTGGAACAAGAATGACGAACGTCTCCTGGTGTCTGTGGAGCACGGCGAGGTGGACAAAGTGGCCTCGCTGCTGGCCAAGAAGGGAGCCAGCCCGGCCAAGCTGGACAGCGAGGGCAAGTCTGCGTAAGTCCCCCCCCGCCACGCGGTCCCACCCGTAGAGGGCCTAAAGGTCACACCAGCAGGTCCAGTCTGACCTGTAGAGGGCCTAAAGGTCACACCAGCAGGTCCAGTCTGACCTGTGTAGGGCCTAAAGGTCACACCAGCAGGTCCAGTCTGACCTGTATAGGGCCTAAAGGTCACACCAGCAGGTCCAGTCTGACCTGTAGAGGGCCTAAAGGTCACACCAGCAGGTCCAGTCTGACCTGTGTAGGGCCTAAAGGTCACACCAGCAGGTCCAGTCTGACCTGTATAGGGCCTAAAGGTCACACCAGCAGGTCCAGTCTGACCTGTAGAGGGCCTAAAGGTCACACCAGCAGGTCCAGTCTGACCTGTAGAGGGCCTAAAGGTCACACCAGCAGGTCCAGTCTGACCTGTAG
>JAXIVH010000192.1:137500-143249 GCA_036785325.1 Urophycis tenuis | reverse complement strand
CGGCCGTGTACATGATTAATGTGCGCAGATTATGAGGAGCTGTATGCTACAAACACACACACACACACACACACACACACATACCCACATACATATTGGGCCTAATAATAAACATATTGGGCTCGGCCACAGGCCTGTCAGAACTCATCCACAGGCCGTAATCACATCTCCACCTCCACATGTGGACCAGCACGGGGGGCTGGAGAAGCAGCCAGCGGTGGAGGACTTGATGGTTGAGAAGATAATGCATGAGCATCTCCCCCCTCCCCCCCTCCCCCATATGGAGACATGATTGCTGGCGTGTCATGATTGTCTAAAGATGTCCGCTCCTAAACGTAACTCTGCAGGAACATCTTTGAGACATTAAGGCCCCCGCCAGGAAAACCACTGAGAATGTACACGTTTCTGGTGCGTTGTCCCCTGCAGGAATGTGTGTGGCGCTAGAAAGCCCAGCGAGTCTCTGCGGACGCTGACCAGACGGTCCTCTCGTTGTCTCGAGATGTGTCGCTACACGCCGCTTCTCTGCCGTCGACCAATCAAAGCTGGGCTGGCCGCCCCCACACACCTGTTCTGCAGGGCGTCCGCCTGCAGCTTCTTCTGGGACAGCTCCTCCCTCAGGCCCTCCGATTGGCTCTGCAGCTCCGTGATGGCGTTGCCAAGCGACGACACCACCCTGGAGTGGTCTTCCAGGGAGACAGAGCTCTGGGCCTGGAGCTCCGCCTCGCGCCGCAGCGCAGCAGCCTCCTGCTGGGCCACGGACAGCCTCTCCTCCTTCTCCTCTAGCGCCGCCGCCAGCTCCTGGACCCGGCCGCTTAACATCTGGAGCTGCTGCTGTTGGGCGGAGGCGGAGGCGCTGGGCGTGGTGGAGGAGGAGTCCTCCAGCTGTTTGTGGGCCATGCTGAGCTGGCTCTTGGTGTCGCTGTAGGCGTGCGACAGCTCCAGCAGGCGGCACTGCAGGTCGGCGATCACCTGGCCCGTCTCTGCCTTCATCTGGTCGAAGTCCTTGGCAGCCTCCTCCACCGGCACCGTTCCCCGCAGCGCCTCCTGTGGCCGGAGGAGGACACGCGGTTCAGACGTCACAGGGGGAAAACAAGGGGGAGCGTTACAACTGAACCATCCAACTGCCAGCTGTCTATATGAGGCTACCCAGACTACTACTTACTACTTAGACTACTCTACTTAGACTACTCTAAGTAGACTACTCTACCTAGAGTACTCTACTTAGACTACTCTACTTAGACTACTCTAAGTAGACTACTCTACCTAGAGTACTCTACTTAGACTACTCTACTTAGACTACTCTATTTAGACTACTCTATTTAGACTACCCTACTTAGACTACTCTACTTAGACTACTCTACTTAGACTACTCTATTTAGACTACTCTATTTAGACTACTCTACTTAGACTACTCTACTTAGACTACTCTACGTAGACTACTCTACCTAGACTACTCTACTTAGACTACTCTACTTAGACTACTCTACTTAGACTACTCTATTTAGACTACTCTACTTAGACTACTCTATTTAGACTACTCTACTTAGACTACTCTATTTAGACTACTCTACTGAGACTACTCTCTTTAGACTACTCTAC
Organism: Urophycis tenuis; assembly: GCA_036785325.1. Lineage (NCBI taxonomy): Eukaryota > Metazoa > Chordata > Actinopteri > Gadiformes > Phycidae > Urophycis > Urophycis tenuis. The sequence goes on along the minus strand of JAXIVH010000192.1, from coordinate 141,650 downwards.
TTAGACTACTCTACTTAGACTACTCTTGGTTAACTTTTACGTAACAGTTCAGCGGGAATAGCCCTTACTAATTTCCCAAGACGCGTATGAAGCAGGACACAGCAGAGCCTGATGAATCGCCTTAAGCAGCTTCTTAAAGTTGTTTAGTAACTTTAATCCTACTGTACGGTCGTTTTTCCTTCATATTTACCTGCAGCATCCTGATCTCCTCCTGCGCCTCCTTGTATAACTCCTCCATGCGTATGCGCCTCCTTTCTTGCTCTTCCCTTTTCTGGCTGGCTTGCTCCTCGGCGGCCGTCCTCAGCGCCTCCTCCAGCTGACCCACTCTCTGACTCACCCCCTCTCGCTCACTCTCAGATTGGGCAAGCCGGGACTTCAGCTGCAGCACTTCCTGTTCTAGGGACGACCTCCGCCTCTGCACTTCCTGTTTCTCTGTGGCCGCGTGGCCTCCCCTGTCTCCTCCTGGCGTTCTCGTCTCCTCCGCCTCCTCCAGGGCCCGGTGGTACCGCTCCTGCGACTCGGTGAGCTTGGCCTGCAGCTCGGCCAGGCTCTCCAGCAGCTCCTCCTCCCTGCTCCTCTCTCTCTCCCTGGACTCCTCCTCACGCTCCCGGCTGCGCTCCGAGGCCGGGAGGCCGGGCTTCAGCTGGGCCTGCAGCGAGCGGTTCTCCTTGCGCGTCTCCAGCAGTTTGGTCTGGACGCCCTCCAGGGCCTGCCGCAGCAGTCTGATCTCCTCCTCCTGGCTCCCTCCGTGGCCGCCTCCTCCTCCTCCTCCTCCACCTCCTTCTTCCTCCTCGCTCTGCTCCATCGCTGCAACGCCGTCTCCTGGTTCTGAGACCCCTGAGTCCTGTCCTTCCAGAGGCCGGGGGCGGGCGCACGACGGCTCCTCCCGCGCCTCCGAGTGGTCCCGGGGGGAGTGGAAGGAGGCGCTGGAGGAGAAGCCTGTCGGGGGACTGCTCTCCTGGGGGGTCTCCGTTCCCGGGGGGCACGGACTGCTCTGCAGGATCCATGTGAGGAGAAAAGTGGGCTAAGTGGAATGTTGGGTGATTGTACCTTAGGCTCCAGACAGACAGACAGCTTCACTGTGCAACCGGTACACACACACACACACACACACACACACACACACACACACACACGTACACACACACACACACCACACACACACACACACACACACATACACACACACACACACACATACACGTACACACACAAACACACACGATCACACACACACACACACACACATACACGTACACACACACACACACACACACACACACACACACACACACACACATACACGTACACACACACACACACAAACACACACACACACACAAACACACACGATCACACACACACACCACACACACACACACACACACATACACGTACACACACACACACACACACACACACACACACACACACACACACGTACACGTACACACACACACACACACACACACACACACATACACGTACACACACACACACACACACACACACACACACACACACACACACACACACACACACACACATACACGTACACACACACACACACACACACACACACACAAACACACACGATCACACACACACACCACACACACACACACACACAAACACACACACACACACAAACACACACGATCACACACACACACCACACACACACACGCACACAAACACACACAATCACACACACACACACACACACACACACACACACACACGTACACACACACACACACACACACACACACACACACACACACACACACACACACACACACACACACACACACATAAACACACACACACACACACGGCCCTGCAAGCAGCGACCAGCCACCTGGGGAACAACAGGACCAGTCCTGACACGTCTCAGGGAAGGTTAAGCAGCCTCCAAGAATGCACAAGGTGCCAAAGTTCAATAGCTGGTGTTCAACCCCCAGCACGGCTGAGACGTCTCCTACACAGCCGCCTTCAGCAGGGCTGAGACGTCTCCTACACAGCCGCCTTCAGCAGGGCTGAGACGTCTCCTACACAGCCGCCTTCAGCAGGGCTGAGACGTCTCCTACACAGCCGCCTTCAGCAGGGCTGAGACGTCTCCTACACAGCGGCCTTCAGCAGGGCTGAGACGTCTCCTACACAGCAGCAGGGCTGAGACGTCTCCTACACAGCGGCCTTCAGCAGGGCTGAGACGTCTCCTACACAGCGGCCTTCAGCAGGGCTGAGACGTCTCCTACACAGCGGCAGGGCTGAGACGTCTCCTACACAGCCGCCTTCAGCAGGGCTGAGACGTCTCCTACACAGCCGCCTTCAGCAGGGCTGAGACGTCTCCTACACAGCCGCCTTCAGCAGGGCTGAGACGTCTCCTACACAGCGGCCTTCAGCAGGGCTGAGACGTCTCCTACACAGCAGCAGGGCTGAGACGTCTCCTACACAGCAGCAGGGCTGAGACGTCTCCTACACAGCGGCCTTCAGCAGGGCTGAGACGTCTCCTACACAGCAGCAGGGCTGAGACGTCTCCTACACAGCCGCCTTCAGCACGGCTGAGACGTCTCCTACACAGCAGCAGGGCTGAGACGTCTCCTACACAGCGGCCTTCAGCAGGGCTGAGACGTCTCCTACACAGCAGCAGGGCTGAGACGTCTCCTACACAGCAGCAGGGCTGAGACGTCTCCTACACAGCGGCCTTCAGCAGGGCTGAGACGTCTCCTACACAGCAGCAGGGCTGAGACGTCTCCTACACAGCAGCCTTCAGCAGGGCTGAGACGTCTCCTACACAGCAGCAGGGCTGAGACGTCTCCTACACAGCGGCCTTCAGCAGGGCTGAGACGTCTCCTACACAGCAGCAGGGCTGAGACGTCTCCTACACAGCAGCAGGGCTGAGACGTCTCCTACACAGCGGCCTTCAGCAGGGCTGAGACGTCTCCTACACAGCAGCAGGGCTGAGACGTCTCCTACACAGCAGCCTTCAGCAGGGCTGAGACGTCTCCTACACAGCAGCACGGCTGAGACGTCTCCTACACAGCGGCCTTCAGCAGGACTGAGACGTCTCCTACACAGCCGCCTTCAGCAGCCACCAGTCAATACAAAGGACAGGAAGAGAGGCTGCTTTTGTCCTGACATTTTCCATTTGCGGCAGCTTTGCTCAGACACCAAAACAAGGTGGTAGAGCTGTGTGTTTACAGCCTGGACCAACGGTGTCCACATGATGATGAAGACAGGCCTCACTTTCCTATGCTCACTGTAGTTGAACCAATAAGAGTAGAACAACCTTCATGCATCTCCACTGAATCACATCGGTTTCCATGGCTGTGGGAATTTCTCAAGCATCACCCTGGTATGTAGATGTTAATGATTACACCACAACCTTGTATACTAGCAATGGTTAACCTAGCAATTTAAATTGTTGAAACTTGTTCTGGTGACTTTCGTACTGTATTAGCAGCATTGAAATGTTTCACCTTCCTATGACAAATATACTCTTTGTAAGTCGCTTTGGATAAAAGTGTCTGCTAAATGCCCTCAATGTAAATGTGAATGTAAGTGTAAGTGTAAATGTAAATGTAAATGTAAGTGTACGTGTAAGTGTAAATGTACATGTAAATGTAATTGTAAATGTAAGTGTAAGTGTAAATGTGAATCTAAGTGTAAGTGCAAATGTAAATGTAAGTGTAAATGTAAATGTAAGTGTAAGTGTAAATGCAAGTGTGAGTGTAAATGTAAGTCTAAATGTAAATGTAAGTGTAAATGTAAATGTAAGTGTAAATGTAAGTTTAAGTGTAAGTGAATGTAAGTGTAAATGTAAATGTAAGTGTAAATGTAAATGTAAATGTAAGTGTAAATGTAAATGTAAATGTTAATGTAAATGTAGGTGTAAATGTGAATGTAAATGTAAATGTAAGTGTAAATGTAAATGTTAATGTAAGTGTAAGTGTAAATGTAAATGTAAATGTAAATGTAAATGTAAATGTTAGTGTAAATGTGAATGTAAATGTAAGTGTAAGTGTAAGTGTAAATGTGAATGTAAATGTAAGTGTAAGTGTAAATGTAAATGTAAATGTAAATGTAAGTGTAAATGTAAATGTAAATGTAACCTGGAAGCTGAATTCCTACACCGCTCACAGCCGCC
>JAXIVH010000192.1:112500-120000 GCA_036785325.1 Urophycis tenuis | reverse complement strand
ACTACTACAAGTACTACTACTACTACTACTACTACTACTACTACTACTACTAATACTACTACTACTTCTACTACTACAGGTACTACTACTACTACTACTGCTGCTGCTGCTGCTGCTACTAACTACTACTGCTACTACTACTACTAACTACTAACTACTAACAGCAACTACTACTACTACTTTTCCTACTACCACTACTACTACCACTACTACAATACTACTACTACTACTACTACTACTACTACTACTACCACTACTACTACTACTACTACTACTACTACTACTACTACTACTACTACTACTACTACCACTACTACTAGTACTACTACTACTACTACTACTACTACTACTTCTACTACTACAAGCACTACTACTACTTCTACTACTACTACCACTACTACCTCTGCTGCTGCTGCTACTAACTACTACTGCTACTAACTACTAACTACTAACAGCAACTACTACTACTACTTTTCCTACTACCACTACTACTACTACTACTACTACTAGTAGTAGTACTGCTGCTGCTGCTACTACTACTACTACTACTACTACTACTACTACTACTACTACTACTACTAAGTCATAGACTGTATATAACTAATGGACAAACCCTCCGTGACGTCACCCATAGACATTCTTAACAGCGGAGATGAAGCCTAAAATTGAGCTTCTGGGCGCCGCCATCTTGGACATTTCAGTCTGTGTTCTAAGCCCGCCTACCTCCGGCCAGACCAATCAAAGCCCCGAATCCGTGAAGGTCATGCCGTGATGACAGATGACAGCTGCCAATCAAGTTGACCACGCCCTTAATTATTCATAAAATAAATCCTTCTCTGTGCATTAAAATAATGGATTCTAAAAAAATTCACCCCCCTCACAGTTGTCATGGACTCGAACACTACTGAAAGACACCAAAACCATTTTTTGAACCAGGCTGTAAACATGTTTATTTTGGCTGTAAAGTTGGACATTTTAACATGGGTGTCTATGGGAGTTAACTCCGTTCTGCAGCCAGCCTCAAGCGGCCAGTCGAGGAACTGCAAGTTTTTGCACTTCCGCATGGGCTTCATTTTTCAGCATGGAATGTTGCCGCTTGGTAGTAGTCCTGCTGCTGCTGCTACTAACTACTACTACTACTGCTACTACTACTACTACTACTACTACTACTGCTACTACTACTAATACTACTACTACTACTAAATACTACTGCTACTGCTGCTGCTGCTGCTACTACTACTACTAACTACTACTACTACTACTACTACTAACTACTACTACTACTACTTCTACTACTACTACTTCTACTATTACATGTACTACCACTACCTTTACTACTACTACTACTACTACTACAACTACTACTACAGCTACTACTACAAGTGCTACTACTACTACTACTACTACAACTACTACTATTACTACTACTACTACAACTACTACAACTACTACTAATACTTTTCCTACTACTACTACTACTACTACTACTACTACTACTACTACTACTACTACTACTACTACTACTACTACTAGCACTACTACTACTACTACTACTACTACTACTACTGCTACTACTGCTACTACTTTTACTACTATGAGAAAACACACACTCTCGTACGCGTTCAACTGCACTCCAACCCCAACACGCTACATGCAACAAGGCGTTAATGCGGTGCCAACCCAAACACGCTACATGCAACAAGGCGTTAATGCGGTGCCGAACACACGGCTCTGGCGTGTCCCTAATATCCCTGTCATGCTGAGTGTCACTAAATCACCCAGTGGGAGAGAGGAAGCGCACTTTCTGCCTTTTTATGTGTCCTGGCGCTCCACAACCTCTCTGTGGACCACACTCTCTCTCTCCAAAGCCGTAAAGAAGAATGAAAGTGGCGTGCCATAGCGCCGACGTCATGCATCTGTTAAGGCCTGAGAAATCTTTCACTTCTCTAGTCTCGGCCCACTGCCAAGACAGCCAGTCTGGAGTAGTCTGGTCCAATCACTGCCAGTCATCCAGAGCTATGAGAAATATACTCTAGGGCTGTGAAGTAACGATTGCTTTGAAATGGTCATTATTCATGGATTTAATAGTTGTAATTGATTGTTTCTGTCTTCCTTGATAATCAAGGGAGTGTTCCCTTGCTTTGGGGGGAATAGGGTCAAGGGGGGCATTACATGTGGCCTGTTAAGCCCTTTGAGACCAACATTGAGTCAGAGCTACGATTAGCCCTACAAATAAAATGGCCTGGAGTACAACCACCATGTGATGGTGTGCAAACAGCCAATAGCCTACAGAGGTCAGACTGGACCTGCTGGTGTGACCTTTAGGCCCTATACAGGTCAGACTGGACCTGCTGGTGTGACCTTTAGGCCCTCTACAGGTCAGACTGGACCTGCTGGTGTGACCTTTAGGCCCTATACAGGTCAGACTGGACCTGCTGGTGTGACCTTTAGGCCCTATACAGGTCAGACTGGACCTGCTGGTGTGACCTTTAGGCCCTCTACGGGTGGGACCGCGTGGCGGGGGGGGACTTACGCAGACTTGCCCTCGCTGTCCAGCTTGGCCGGGCTGGCTCCCTTCTTGGCCAGCAGCGAGGCCACTTTGTCCACCTCGCCGTGCTCCACAGACACCAGGAGACGTTCGTCATTCTTGTTCCACTCATGGCCCTGGGAGAGAGAGAGAGAGAGAGAGAGAGAGAGAGAGATAGAGAGAGAGAGAGAGAGAGAGAGAGAGAGAGAGAGAGAGAGAGAGGTATGATGGGGAGGAGAGGTGTGTGGGGTGGGGGAGGGAGACAGAGACAGAGACACAGAGACAAAGAGAGATGAAGAAGAAGCCAAGAAGGAAAAGAGAAAAAGGAGATCAAAATGAAGTCATCTTGTTCTGCATAAAAAGTTGATCATAAAAATGAGTAAAAGGTACTGAAGAGCAAACAGTTCCTATCTCAAGCTCAGAACAAGCTAGCTACCCCTACCCTGTAACCAGGCATGGCAGACCTCCACTAGTTTAGCTAGCTACCCCTGCCCTGTAACCAGGCATGGCAGACCTCCACTAGTTTAGCTAGCTACCCCTACCCTGTAACCAGGCATGACAAACCTCCACTAGTTTAGCTAGCTACCCCTACCCTGTAACCAGGCACGGCAGACCTCCACTAGTTTAGCTAGCTACCCCTACCCTGTAACCAGGCATGGCAGACCTCCACTAGTTTAGCTAGCTACCCCTACCCTGTAACCAGGCACGGCAGACCTCCACTAGTTTAGCTAGCTACCCCTACCCTGTAACCAGGCATGGCAGACCTCCACTAGTTTAGCTAGCTACCCCTACCCTGTAACCAGGCATGGCAGACCTCCACTAGTTTAGCTAGCTACCCCTACCCTGTAACCAGGCATGGCAGACCTCCACTAGTTTAGCTAGCTACCCCTACCCTGTAACCAGGCACGGCAGACCTCCACTAGTTTAGCTAGCTACCCCTACCCTGTAACCAGGCATGACAGACCTCCACTAGTTTAGCTAGCTACCCCTGCCCTGTAACCAGGCATGGCAGACCTCCACTAGTTTAGCTAGCTACCCCTACCCTGTAACCAGGCATGGCAGACCTCCACTAGTTTAGCTAGCTACCCCTACCCTGTAACCAGGCATGGCAGACCCATCATTCATGTTCTGAGCCTGCATGGACACCTCTGTGAAAAAGGCCTTCTGTTATTGTCACCATAAAGGTGAGCGATGGACTATAAATATAATGTTTTGTGTAACAAGACACCAAATAATCAATGAAGGACATTGTATAGGACATGCATGACTAACTCACCACTGTGTACACACACCTCGACACGGGCGAGCTGGCTCTACAACACTAAAGAACAATGAATGCATATTATGAATGTGCCTTTGTCACGCCCGTACAATAACCTGTGCATATGCAAAACGTGTACTGTGGCTGTATAACAACAAAGCCCCGCTCTGAGGTCACATCTGTATGCACCAATTCATGTAGCGTGGAGACACACACTTTGCAAAGGCACATACATACAGCACACACACATACAGCACACCCACAGGAAAGTGCAAACGTGAGGTTGTGAAGCGCACACACAGGGCTAATCTAGAGACAGGCGAGGGCTAGAAACAACTAACTAATGAGACTCCATTTGTAACGTTTGACAGCCAGCTCAGTGAGAGAAGGCCCAGCTGTTGAGCCAACACACAACAAACGGGAAGTCCTGACTTTGCGTGCAGCGTCGGGCTGCAGCCTGGAGTCCCTGCTTAGCTGTCAACGCAGCGTCCAGCCTCGTCCAGCACACCGACACACTGAAAACTCATCAGCGTCCAGGGAGAAAAAACAGTCATCGCTCCGCCACAGACCGTAATCGCAACGGCCAAACCACAAACAGCAAAAACCGTGACTATAAACCAAACCTTATGGCAACCATCTTGGCTATTACTGTTTATTATGTCTCTAACTGAGACGTGCCACGGCTTTCCTCTTTTTGTATGCGCTTTTTTATTTTGTTGGGTGACGTGAACCAAAGACACGAAAAACAAGATCTGATCAAGAAACCAAATCCGATGAGTTGAGTGTGTTTGTTAAAAAGAACCAGCCTACTGGTTCTTAATGTGCAGCCCAGAGAGAACCCCCTACATGGGAGAACCATTCAGAAACATACCATGTAACGCCATCCGTATGGGATGGGGGTGGGGGTTCACTACCTTCCACCAACCCCATGCCTGCTAATTAACTGTCCCTTTCTCACACATCCATCATGCTGATGGGTTGGGAAAACCCCGACCGCCGTGTACTTATTAGGGTTAGCCATGTGAGCGGTGCCCGTTAGCCCACTGACCTACACATGAGGGGGGCTCAGCGCTCTCCAGCTCCCTGAAATAGCGCGTCTTGGCGTACTGTAAAGTTATGTCAGGGGGCGGTTTGAAGCCAGCCGGGAAGATGCAAATAGCCCCCGTGGCATGATATATGCTACGGCTATCGCTGAGATTTGTTTTCGCACGGCTGGTGGAAAAATAACGCTAGGCCATACCAAAAAAAATAGAAGGAGGGGGAGGAAAGCACGTCTCTTCCTCCCAGTCTATCTGGAGACGTTATGCTGCAGGGGGTCAAAGGTCATGGAAACTAGGTAGAGAGGTGAGGAAGGCTTTAGCAGGTGAAGCTAACGAGCCGTCAGCAGTAGTCAATGGAGATACTCCAGTTATTGGTAATGGTCAGCCTCTTGCTCTCAAACCCTGATTCAATGTTTTCATTCTTTGTGTAGTGAAGAATATAGAATCAATGTTTATTTATCAGACTTGGAGAAGAAAAGAACTATCTCCTGTTAGAGGGTCATCTCGGCAGAAGCCGCTGAGGAGGTGCTACTGGAGACAGAAGCAGGGATATCGGTGACTCGGACATCTGGAACGACAGAGGAAAACATCCCCCGAGACAACGTGACCCTGTCGGACACCAGAGCATAGAAAAGGTCAGCATCAGAGGTCACTGTCTTCACGCGTGTCTTGTCTTATGTGTGTGTGTGTGTGTTTGTGCGACTGTTTCCAGGCCCAACGCAGCGCACGCAGCAGCAACAGCAGCGCTGGTCGGCGAGAAGGCGAGGCCGCTGCAGAGTCCATGACTAGGATTAGAAGGTGAGGCCGCTACAGAGTCCATGACTAGGATTAGAAGGTGAGGCCGCTACAGAGTCCATGACTAGGATTAGAAGGCGAGGCCACTGCAGAGTCCATCACTAGGATTAGAAGGCGAGGCCGCTGCAGAGTCCATCACTAGGATTAGAATGCGAGGCCGCTGCAGAGTCCATGACTAGGATTAGAATGCGAGGCCGCTACAGAGTCCATGACTAGGATTAGAAGGCGAGGCCGCTGCAGAGTCCATGACTAGGATTAGAAGGCGAGGCCGCTACAGAGTCCATGACTAGGATTAGAATGCGAGGCCGCTCCAGAGTCCATCACTAGGATTAGAATGCGAGGCCGCTGCAGAGTCCATGACTGGTACTGCAAACGTGCAAACGGCTGAAGTGCCCTTGAGCAAGGCACCTAACCCCTCGCTGCTCCCCAAGCGCCGCTGTTGCAGGCAGCTCACTGCATCGGGTTTAAGTGTGTGCTTCACTTCACTGTGTGCTTCACCATCACTGTGTTCTGAGTGTTTCACTAATTCACGATTGGGTTAAATGCAGAAGACCAAATTTCCCTCACGGGATCAAATGAGTAATTCTTCTTCTTCTTCTTTTTAGGATTAGAAGGCGAGGCCGCTGCAGAGTCCATGACTAGGATTAGAAGGCGAGGCCGCTGCAGAGTCCTTCACTAGGATTAGAAGGCGAGGCCGCTGCAGAGTCCTTCACTAGGATTAGAAGGCGAGGCCGCTGCAGAGTCCTTCACTAGGATTAGAAGGCGAGGCCGCTACAGAGTCCATCTATGTTTGATTGACTATGACTATGTCCATCACTAGGATTAGAAGGCGGTGAAACGTGAGGAGAAATCTGAGGTGGGCCTGGCAAGCGCACTGTCCCAGAATAGGAGCGGCCCGAAAGGCCTTGCAGTCAGCAGCCCGGCTCTCCCACTGCTGTTGTCATGTCGGTTCTGACGATAGGATTCGGCACCACATTAGCAAAAAAAGAAAGTTAGCATCTTCCACACATCAAACCCTCACCAAATCCGCACCACTGCTGCCAAAACTAATGAACAGGCCGTAGCCCAGAGGCACACGTCATGTTACGGGCTCTCATTGCAACAGACAGCTGTAAGTGGAGCAGAAAGCAGCCCTGCTCTGGCTCCACCCAACAGCTCTCACACAGCTGGTGACGCCAGTGCGGAGGTAATGGTGACAGGAACTGATGACAGCCACACCACGGCGTGAAGCCCCAATAGAACGCCTAGCCGCCTGTGAGTACAGCTTCAAACACTCACACACTCCTCGGAACAGCTTGTCCGTTAAGGCATCCAGATGCATCTATTATCCAATAGTTCACAGAACATTTGACCATCAGTCCTGTTTGTATGTATTGCATACTGTTCATCATTATGATCTCGATGTGTCGCACAGCTCCTGGACTCCGCCTGCATCGAGGATGAGTTGACATCTCATGCTGGGGCGATGTGCTTTTATTTTGAAAAAGGCACAGGGTCATTCCAGACAATGGAGTTCTCACCACAAGGCAAAGGGGTTGAAATATTCCATTCAGTTTCAGGCCACCATCGAGCCAAAGGGCTGCAGAGTCTGTGTTCCTCTGATGTGAGATACAGTGTGTTCATGATAACAGTGTTTACTGTGGACTCAGGGTGTGGCAACTCCTGACACTCATTAAGGCACACAGAGAGCCAGCCCATAAGAACCTTCAAGTGCTTCCTGTTGGTCCACAGAACAGTGCCCACAAGGGCACGATGGAAGGCAGGAAGGAATAAATAAAGTGACGAGGTTTATATTTTCAACCCTAATCCCATTTATGGGATTAGGTTTGAAAATATGAACAACTATAATAATACAACGATATATTTTGGGCAGGAGA
>JAXIVH010000192.1:47500-97500 GCA_036785325.1 Urophycis tenuis | reverse complement strand
GACAAACGGCCGTTGTTGTACGTAGCCTTCCGGGGTCGTAGGAACATCCAGAACCAGTGAAAACAGATTGAGGTATTAATGCCCCCTGACCCCCCCCCCCACAAGAATATGACAAGGGAGGCTGTTGCAACTGCATGACTTCACAAAAAGGCTATTTATGAAAAGGAGGTTCACTTCTCCTCCAGTGATTGTGAAGAATTAATGACTGGATGGCTGGGGTTTTATAAGGGGGAGTTAGGGGAAGGCATTCCTCTGCAATCCATCAGTGAGACTCACAACTTAAAAATAGAACCAAGGGGAATATTTTCTCGCAGTTTTTCTTGATTAAGAAAAACTGCAATAAAGACGATTGGATACAAATACATTGAGAGACAAAGCAGGCCGGTGAAGGGGATATCTGACGTCTCTGCATACGACCATGTTGCCACAAAACCACTCAGAAATCACAGGAAAGGGAAAGGGGGATTCACGTCTGAACTGAGACTTCCTGGCACGGCGTAGCCAACAGAGGAACACAGCGGTGCTGCTAAACAGAGATGTCTCCATCACCATGACCCACAGCACGGGCCAGCAGCACGGGACGGCAGCGCCCTGAAGCCCTCCAGACATCCCAACACAGCATCGACGTGTCGACAGCTCCTGCTGCACGCGCGGCTGTACGGGATGGTATAATCCACTCCTCATTGATCAGAGCTTAGCTACCGCCACCCAAATAACGTTCTTCACATCCCCGCCGACCTTGTCTCCGATTGGTTACCCCACGGCACCTCGAAAACCAAGCGCAGGATCGGTCGAGAGGCAGGGCGCCTTTCAGTGCCTGAGCAGTGTGAAGAAAGACACACACACACACCATGGCAAGGCCCAAAACCCATGCACGCAAAAGTGCTCCAGAGTTGTGTGTGGGATGTTCAACATTCACATCCAGATATCACATCCAACAATCACATCCAGATATCACATCGCAACATTCACATCCAGATATCACATCACAACATTCACATCCAGATATCACATCCAACAATCACATCCAGATATCACATCGCAACATTCACATCCAGATATCACATCACAACCTTCACATCCAGATATCATATCATAAACATTCACATCCAGATATCACATCGTAAACATTCACATCCAGATATCACATCGCAACATTCACATCCAGATATCACATCGTAAACATTCACATCCAGATATCACATCGTAAACATTCACATACAGATATCACATCGTAAACATTCACATCCAGATATCACATCGTAAACATTCACATCCAGATATCACATCGTAAACATTCACATCCAAATATCACATCACAACATTCACATCCAAATATCACATCACAACATTCACATCCAGGTATCACATCGTAAACTTTCACATCCAGATATCACATCGTAAAAATTCACATCCAGATATCACATCGCCCTGTCGGACCACAACGCTCACGCACAACAGAGTCTCTCCTGGCACTAGAGCATCCATTCTGCTCATCCACACTCTGCATCCCCCCAGGGGCCACTGTGTGAACTGCATTCCCACACACACACACACACACACACACACACACACACACACACACACACACACACACACACACACACACACACACAGGTAAATCATAAGAATAACTGGCAAAATAAAAAGACTGATGACGTTTGGACAGAGATATAAACCCGTACACAAGGCCACCGGCGCGAGGCAGATGCAGAGCGAGGCCCTTTATTCAAATGCTTTCATCGCCTAGCAACACAATCATCCACTTGTCATGTTGCTCTGATATGGCTGTAACATCTGAGCTCTGTGTGGCGTTGACTTTCCCTCAGAGCGAGGCTGTAAGCTGCTCTCCACTAGGAGCACTCAGGGCTGTGGAACCAACTCCCAGCTCCCTGAAGCATGCTGGATTGGCTTTGAGTCGCGTGAAACAGGTTTGTTTCCTATAAACATCTTCAGTTCATGTTTAAAACCGTCTCAGATTTTGATATGTGGTTGTAGTATTTTAATTGCAGAGTAAAGTAAATCCTCGCTACCTCCTTCTCTGGCGTAGTGTTCAGCGCCATTACAGCACAGAGCTCTTGTATGAAGTAAAATGAAGTCTGAAAGCTGAGATCCACTTCATTCCACCAGTAGTCATGGAGCCACAACTAGTCCAGTGTAAGAGTCACGCATCACACCTTTCACACGCCTGATCTCTGCTCTTTTGATAAATAAGCCCCGCCTCCAACCCTGCAAACTGTCCTATCTGGCAGATGCCCTGCTGGGCCTTTTCCTCCGAAACACCTCTGGTGTCATTGCGGTCACCATGACAACAGATGAGTCACAGACCCAGCAGACGCTGCACTTCCTGTGAGGGAACCTCGCTGGGAACCAGAGGCTTAACTTCAGTGTGGAAAAACCAAAACCCCCCAAAACATGTGATTCATGGCTGAGAACCTCCAGCGTGTGTGGAACAGCTGAGGTGCGTGTCCAGAGAACAGTTTGCTGGGTTCCACTGGGCAGTCACTCAACTTTCTGTCTGTCTAGACGACGACTAAACTGAGAGGGGTGTGGCCGGATAACTGGCTGCTGTAGTGTGGGATAAACTTCCAGGTCTGTCTTTACCATGCCTGTGTCATTAGCATTGTAAGGAAGAGTGCTGAAATGTATTCAATATATCATCAGCCTTGTGCTTGTATTACAAAGGAATTATACACTAAAATGTACAGAGAAGGTGGTTCACACTCTACACAATTAGGACAACCAAACAATTAACAGAATAAAGAGAAAGCACAGACAAAGGTAGTCACACATGAACACAGAAACACAAACAGAAAGTAAATCACTTACATCATTCTTCCTAAACTTGGCTTTAAGGCTCTTCATGTTCCAACTGGTCCATGCAGTTCCTCCCGGCGAGGCTGGGAACAGTAAGACAAGGCCGACGGTGAATGGACTTCTGAAAACCAAGCAGTCACCACATCACTAGTGTTCACTGTTCACAGATGAGCCGCGTCAGTGCAGGGAAACTACAACATGGATTCTAGGAATTTGACTTTGAGGAACGCATGCATAATATCTGGAGCAACTGAATGCAACGTATGATTTCATTGCAGCCTCTCTGAGGAAAAAGCTGAACTAAAACGTGGTAGCTTTGTGGCCAACAATGACTTTCTCACGTCTAAATGCAAAGACTGTGATTTACCTAATACGGTGTTGTGCGAGGAGAACAGCGTGATGTGTAATAACACAGCTACAATACAGTCGATGAGTTAGGTAGCCGAGCCCGGATAAATGTTAATTAAGGGCTTTTCCTGGGTGCACCCCGTGAATTGTCACTACCACCACGAAGAAGAAATGCTGAGTGCAAGTTGCCTAATCGGCTATGCATATTTGCATGATTTCCCAAAAATCGGATTCAGCTAATTAACATACTTTTGCAAAGAGGGTTCACATTTTTAATTTGAAACAATACCAAATGTGCGTTGTCTCAGAGCTTTCGTATTCAACACTCACTGGACAAGCACAATGATCTGTATCACACACACACACACACACACACACACACACACACACACACACACGCACACGCACGCACGCACACACACACACACACACACACACACACACACACACACACACACACACACACACAAACTGGACGATCACAGTGGAATGTATCAACACACACACTGGATCATCGTAGTGAACTGTATCAACACACACACTGGATCATCGTAGTGAACTGTATCAACACACACACACACTGAATCATCGTAGTGAACTGTATCAACACACACTGGATCATCGTAGTGAACTGTATCAACACACACATTGGATCACCGTAGTGAACTGTATCAACACACCCACTGGATCACCGTAGTGAACTGTATCAACACACACACTGGATCACCGTAGTGAACTGTATCAATACACACACACTGGATCATCGTAGTGAACTGTATCCACACACACACTGGATCATCGTAGTGAACTGTATCAGCACACACACTGGATTATCGTAGTGAACTGTATCAACACACACATTGGATCACCGTAGTGAACTGTATCAACACACACACTGGATCACCGTAGTGAACTGTATCAACACACACACTGGATCACCGTAGTGAACTGTATCAACACACACACTGGATCATCGTAGTGAACTGTATCAACACACACACTGGATCATCGTAGTGAACTGTATCCACACACAGGGCGATCACAGTGAACCGTATCAACACAAACCGGACAATCACAGTGAACTGGATCACAATGCACCGCAATAAAGATGTTGTTTGTTGACGTTAAGAAACAACAAACTTACATCATCGGTTTCACTCTAACAGGCATAGCAATTACTGTAGGTCAGTGCCAACTTTGCGCGTAAAGATTAGGAACACTTACCTTCAAAAGTTGGAAGTCGGAGTTAGAAACAGCCCCACAAAAAAGAGACACTGGTTCAGCAAAGAAAGATTACGCCTAACAACAAGCCGACGGGATCGCGTCTGAACCCTTCACGACTGAGAGAGAGAGAGAGAACACGGCGGAGCGCCCACACACAGCCGTCCCAACCCGCAGCTCCGGTACAAGTCGAGGTCTCCGGGAGTCCTGCCGTAGCCTACCCGGTTCAGGCGGGTGACGTCACAAGGCCAAATGCCCCCCGGCGATCGAGCCGAGCGCCCCAAGGCTTCTTCTGTGTCCCAGTCGTGTTGTGATTAATGCTGTGTTTCTAGGGAACTGTATTTTTGCCTTAGACCCTAACCTTAATAGAATATAGTAGAATGGAGTACAATCGAGTTGAATTCAATTGATTCGACGACATTCACATGGAAACGTTTGCATCATTAGGATTTGAACACAATTGCATTTGTCAGGAATTCCAGTTCCACGTGAAATATGAAAGATTCCTCGTGGACACGCCGTACTAGGGAGCCCTCATGCGTGGACCTGCCTCGGCTGTGATGATTTGAGGTTAACTCTGATTTAGTGCCTGCTGATGCGCCCCCGCCACGGGTTTTGATGCAATGGATTGAGACTTTTTTACGCTATACATGTCATCGAGTCGTTAGTATCCTTCTTTGACAAATGACAACATAATATGATCATTATTATTCTCATAATAATAATATTCTTGTTTTTTCTTTCAAAAATCTTTACAAACATTTCTTCCGGATGCCATCTTTTTGCAACATGCGGGACTCTTACTTCATGTCTCGACTGTGACCTCTAGCGGAGATATTTATATTGCAGCCCTGATTCGGCCTCAGCGGCCTTTACATCTTTGCTACATTCCTCCCAACCCTTTCAGCTAAACCATGATAAGATAAAAATACATATATTCAATATGATTCAGATCTTTATTGCAAAAGACAGACAAACCCTTATTGTAGTGTAGTAGAGTATTTTATTGTATATGGTTATAGAATTTTAACCAATTCTTACTCCAATATCACTGCATCTCTAAAACTAAAATTTAAATGTATAAACCAGAGAATTACATTAAATTTTAATTTTACAAAAATATGAAAGCAATTTAAGGAGAATAAGTGTATGCAATAGTGTTGTGTCCCTAGACTTGTATGAGAAGTTACAAACTAAAACAAACAACATCTAGAAGGATAACCTCAGTAAGCACATAGAACACAGAATCTTATCTTATTTTACTCAAAAATACATTCTGAACATGAGCAACATGTTTTCTCTGACCTTTTCGCAGTCGTCATATTCCATGTCCCCAAAGGAGATGTGAAAACTGAGATATGAAAGTTGCATAACAACACAACATAGGCCTCGTGTAAGTTAAGTACGAAGCAAAATAATGAGGTCTACATCGACACAAATGTGGCCGTTATCACAGTCGGCTTGTGAGTTACACAAAACAATAGGCCTACAGACCTGGTATCTTAAGAAGCCAGACAAATCCATGGCAGTTATTCACAAGAGTCACAATCACAAGAGTCACTGAAACTTCAGTGACCGATCGGAACCGATCCGAAGAAGCGCGTCGAATAGCGACATGTCCTGGAGAATCCTCTTGAAGGTGTTATTGGGTAGACGAGGGTACACTGAAACCAGCATACATTATTTATGAAAATAATATTGAAATATCACATCTAAATGCAAAGAAGAAAAAAAGACATTTCAAATGATCATTTGTGAATAGCAGTGAAAACTATAATTACAATGCAATGAAAAATGTAGGCTATTATTAGCGACATTTATAGATGTTCTGAACAATCCCATTTTCATATTAATTAATTCATGGCTACAATAAACTATAACATTAGGAGATATCTGACCTGTTTGAACATCAATTCATAAATGTAAAACAACAAAGTGTAAGATGTTGTGCATCACACATTTTGAATTAGAGCTTTTACAATCAACATTTACTATAGTCATTGTCAATGCCAAAAATAGTTTGAAATCAAGTATAAACTATAGCCATATATATGGTCATTTACAGGAAATATTAGCTATAACGATTCTATCAAAAAATATTGAAATCACTCTAAATTAACCTGCATCGAAACAATCCTTTCGGGGCTTGGCCAGAACCGTTCGAATATGGTTTTGGGCGTGGCCATCCCTGTAATATCTGACGTCACCAGGAAACATTGGGCGGGGTTAGATGACGAGGCGGCGCCTGCTCAGCAGCAAAACAAAACGCTTCTGTAGTGTGCGTCTGCCAGGCTACTGCTGCTGCAAGGTGAACGAGCCGTCGTTTGTCGTCGTTCCACTCGTCTTAACGACAGAATGCTGAGGTCTTGCTGCGTGTACTGCGTGGGCTTGTTTTCCATTCTCATCCTGATCGCAGGGATCTCTCTGGTGTTGTCGGGCGTGTTTCCTAATGTCCTGAACGCCATCGTGAAGAAGGTAAACAACGATCTGGTATGAGCGTGGTATAACGTATCACTTGGTTTACAAGTCGTATATGATCATACGGTTTGTACTTTATGAAAACCGGAGGGGAAAGCTACCTTTGTTTGTGTTTTACTGCGCATGTCACAACGATACTAAATGATGAGTTAAGATTGATACAAAATATATGATTATATTATATGACGTCATTACGATGACGACCAAACGGGAAATCTGGCTCCCAGCATGTCCCCATTTGTTTGAGGTTTATGATTATTGTGTGAGGACAACCTCTGTGTCTTCGTCCCCAACAGGAAGTCGTTCTGAAGAATGGAACAGACGCATTTGAAGCCTGGAAGAATCCACCGCCCCCCGTCTACATGCAATTCTACTTCTTTAATCTGACTAATCCCCTGGAGGTCTTGGATGGAGACAGGCCAGCTGTTGTTGAGAAGGGGCCATACACGTACAGGTACAGAGACACACACATATATATATATATATATATATACTGTATACAGGTACAGAGGCACATACATGCAGACCACACGCACACAGGTACCCAAAGAATAATAAGGATTTAGTTTCTGTTGGCTGGTATGTTGGGCTGTGTTATAATTCACATTGTTCCAGTTCACACTATGGTTTGTAATAGAGCATTTTAATGCATAAATGTTAAATAATCATTAAAGCATTTTAATGTATATTTAAATGTTATGCTTCTTTTTGATAGTATTATCCTGTTAACTGTTCACACGAGGTTCATTTCCAGTGAAATGAACCAGTTATGTTAGTTAGTTAGTTAGTTAGTTATGTTGGAGGTGTTGGGAAAGTCCTTGTAAAACATCCTATAATTCAGCTTAGCTTTTAACTCCATGATGGCGAGGTCCGACCAGACAATGCCATGTGATCTTTGTGGATTGTAACACAGTCATTAACACCATGTAGCAGTGTCAGTCATGTGCTCCCATGGCTTCACTTCCTCAGTGGGTTTCACTGGGTCAGGTCATTAGGAACAGCCCTACAAACAGAAGGTTCCCCCCTCAATGGTTCTCACTGGCAAGGCTATCCTGACTGCTGTGGATAATATCATTATATTATTCATCACATTTCACTCTACGATATCTCATGCTACAGGCCAACTTCACACCTATTGTTTTAGCAGTGGTACTTATCACTCATTAACTTACCTACCCCCTACCCCCGTCCAGAGAGCAGCCCACTGTCTGAACCTCAGGTCACCAGAGCAACGAACTTGCATTCAGCAGGATAATCAGGGGCTTACTGGAATGTGTATGTAGGCCTTTTGAACATGCACTGTGTGGGGCTTACAGTCAGGTTACTGTAAGTTCATATTTGACCACAGCAATGAAACACGGCCATTGTCAAAGCTGGAAAGTATGCCGTACAAACACAAAGACTTTTTTAAATGTTTTGTCGGTTTTGCTTTGGATGATTGCCGTGGTATGTCTGGTGGGCAGGATAGGTTTTAGTGGTTTAGTGTGTCTGGCTCATAGAAGAAATGTTGCTGGTTTGAACCCCAATTTCCACAGCCTACCTGTACACCCCCTTGCTGTGAAAAAACCCATGAATCTTTGCAAGCTGTTGCGCATTTGTAGTAGAAACAGACTTGAGCAGATGCCTATGAAGTATTGTCTCATATGGGCAAATTAGAAGTGTGAGGGTTTCCATTCAAACAAGATGGCCGACCCCTGCCTGGCCCGACAGCGGCAGTGCACCACTGTACGTCGCTCTGGATGCAACCTCGCTAAACGTCGACAGCGTCACTGCAAAACGCTCTGCTTCCACACAGAGAGTACCGGCCCATGGAGGACGTGGACTTCCTGGACAACGGCACCAGAGTGGCGGCGGTCAACCCAAAGACCTACGTGTTCCAGCCCCACCTGTCGGCCGGCCCAGAGAGCCACCTCATCAGGACGGTCAACGTGCCAGCTGTGGTACGCATGGAGACCCTGCACCCGCGCCCAGACAACGCTCTGGCACCGCCTGCTCTGGCACCGCCTGCTCTGACACCGCCTGCTCTAACACCGCCTGCTCTGGCACCGCCTGCTCTGGCACCGCCTGCTCTGGCACCGCCTGCTCTGGCACCGCCTGCTCTGGCACCGCCTGCTCTGGCACCGCCTGCTCTGGCACCGCCTGCTCTGACACCGCCTGCTCTGACACCGCCTGCTCTGACACCCCCACAGTCTCACCAGCTCTCTCCTCTCTCCTCGCCCACAGACGGTGATGGAGAAGTTCAAGGACATGAGCCTGGTGGCCTCCATGATCTCGGCCTACATGACGTCCAACGGCGAGGGTCTGTTCACCACGCGCACCGTGGCTGAGCTGCTCTGGGGCTACGAGGACGGCCTCCTCAAGGCCCTCAAGGTTTTCAGGCCCGAGCTGGACGACCACTTCGGCCTCTTCTACAAGGTCTGACCAGATTACAACCACACATTATATTCAGTCATGCATTCATTTTATTTCATGTCTGAGTTATATGCCTGTCTACTGTTATTCATGAGTATGTTATCATTAACTTTTCTCCTATGATATTGTTTTGTCATCGTTTATATTCATGTATAATCTTATTTTAACATGAATTATATTTCTGTATAATATACTGTATATTATTTTGTAATGGATCTGTGTTACTTGTGTCAGACTAATATCAGATATTGATATTAATTATCTGAGATCAGAATATGCTTGGACTGGATAATCTAGTGATGAGAGGCTTAGACTCCCAGCCTAAAGGTTCTGGGTTCTCACCTCAATATCTTCTTAGGCCTCATTGTAACCCCAACAGAAACATTCACAATGAGTAAATGTAGCAAAGAAACATTCTGATAGTTTTATAGATATTCTTTGTGGTAAATGATTTAACCGGTGTTTAATTTTAAAGCGTACAATGTTGTTCCCACAGGCCAACGCTACAGATGATGGACAGTATGTGTTCTGGACTGGGGAACAGAACTACTCGGACTTTGCCAGAATCGATACGTGGAACGATAAGAGGTCAATTAAATTCCCTTGCTTTAATCGTGATAAGGTGCGCTTATTGAATTGTGGATTTGATGAAAACCTTTGGGGAACACAGGTCTTCTAGATGAGGTATGCATCCATAGTGGTACAAGGTGATTAGGCCTTTATCTCACCACTGTTTCACAATTCAATCAAGTTGATCACGGCTGATTGGTCCCCTCATTTAGAAAGGAAACCTTTTGTTTGCCCAACCCTAATCACCGGACAATAGCTGGCATGGATAGCATACTGTTTAATCTGTTTAGCTCTCCGGATGTCATTAAAGTGGTTAGCTAGCGGTAGCACATCTTATTGAAGGAGGCCCACAGGTCGATAATTAAATTAAGATATGTTATTCGTCCCTGGTGCAATCTAAGACAGGTGGTTTACAAACAATAAGAACTTGAAGACAACATGCAGTTTCAAACTAAGGCCTTCAGACAATAAGAACAAGTCAGAAGGTGTTTGTAGTCCCTGTTAGCCACTGGGCTAAACAGCACAAACACCAGACTCTCCCTTCAGCCCGGGGACATTGGGAATACCCGGCACGTTTCAGCCAGGAGACAAACACAAGACTACCACCAGAACCACCACCAGAACCACCACCAGAACCACCACCAGAACCACCTCCAGAACCACCACCAGAACCACCTCCAGAACCACCACCAGAACCACCACCCCACCCCTTTATCAAGTTCATTGCATTTTGTTTGGCGGGCGAGAGGCAAACGAGAGCCTGTGTGTCTGCTTCCTGTCCGCAGGCAGCTGGACTGGTGGACGTCAGACCAGTGCAACATGATCAACGGTACCAACGGAGCCTTCTTCCACCCCGTGGTCACCAAGGACGAGACCCTCTACATGTTCTCCTCCGACCTCTGCAGGTGGGCAGGAGCATCTTAGCCTTAGCTGCTAACGCTGAAGCTAAGGCTAAAGCCCCAACATGAGGGGTCTCCCTTTTAAAAAAACAAACCAAATGACAATAACATTATATCTTGTATCTTAGCATTGTATCTTAGCACTTAGCATCTTAGGCCAGAGATGTTGTATGCTAGCAATGGTTAACCCAATACAGACATGTGTGCTAATAGTTTGGGAATGTTTCAGAATAAGGTTGTGTATGTTTTTCATCAAATTGGTTGGATCCATTGGCGGTTTCGTGGGACGTTGAGGGATTATTTTATATCCTCGTCAAAGTTGTGTTCTCATTTTAGCTGAATAGTTTTCCCTGGTTTGGAGCTCCAACCTTTCATTGTCCTGTGATGCGTTGGTTATGAGCGTCGCTTTGTGTGGAAACCCCCACTCTCATCCTAAGAATGTCTCAAGTCTTGAAGAAGCCTTTTCCTCGGCGTGGTGCAGCTTCTGGATGTCCGGATTTGGGACGCAGATTTCTTGGTTTCTGGCCATTGTTGCCCCGTGCCAGTTTTTGTTGGTCTTGGTCTTGTACAAAGCATAGCATTAATGTACTACATTGCTTTTTATTTTGCTAACAAACAGATGCATGCCAAGGCTTGTAATAGTAATGCATGCAAATCTTGTAAAAACAAGATGATTTGGAAGTCTTGTGACTTCTTGGTTAGTTTTAATCTGTAGGACTTGCTGGGGTGGTCCGTTCAGTTCCCCAATCCCACCAGGAGAGGGCAGTGTTGGGAAGGACATAAAGCAGTTCAGATCAGTCCACAGAATGTTAGACGTGTTGTGCTTTTTATTTCTTTATTATTTTTAACACAACCATCAGTCATATTTCCCCCCAATATTGCAACCGTGACAAACATAACAGTTGTGTGAACATAACGGCAGTAGCTCAGCAGGTAGAGCAGGTGGACAGAGCGGGTTGTCCACTAACCGTAGGGTCGGCGGTTCGATCCCCTTGATCCCCCTCCTCCAACTGTCCACATGTCAAACCCTCACAAATGTACTGATTGTAAGTCGCTTTGGACGAAAGCGTCTGCTAAATGCGCCCTTTATAACCTAACCAAACATAACATAACAATCATAACATAATCACCACACAGCCGTGGTCAAACTGAAGGCGCGTGCTTCCCCAGGTCTCTGTACGCCACCTACGTGGAGGACCTCACCGTGAAGGGGCTGCCCGCGTACCGCTTCGTCCCCCCCAGCAGCGTGTTCGCCAACATGACCGTCAACCCCGCCAACGCCGGCTTCTGTGTCCCCGCGGCCAACTGCCACGGCTCAGGGGTGCTGAACGTCAGCCCCTGCAAACAAGGTGTGTGTGTGTGTGTGTGTGTGTGTGTGTGTGTGTGTGTGTGTGTGTGTGTGTGTGTGTGTGTGTGTGTGTGTGTGTGTGTGTGTGTGTGTGTGTGTGTGTGTGTGTGTGTGTGTGTGTGTGCGAGCGATGTCGTCACACGGGTGTTGATGGTGTTGCCACGGTGATGACCTCACTTCCCTTTACGGCAGTAAACTTAAATAAACAATAAGTTGCCCCAGGTTAACTGATTCATAGGACTGTCTACCCTTCATTTGGGGGGGGAGTGAATCAGTCATAAAGATGTAGTCCAGCAAAACACAGCATCACAGTGAGGGAGAAGAAGACAGCCTCCACGTGGCCTCCCCTGCAATTAGCTAAAGAGTAGTTGCAAGGTTGCATGCTCTCAAGCGAAACAAATGTCTTCACAACGTCCACCGACCACAGCCTCACCATTGCCAAGATCAACATCCTTGAGCAAATAGCCAGCCAAAACAATGTGACAGTGATCGCCCTCCAGGAGACCCACCAGGAAAATAAGAACATCCTGAGGGTCCCTGGGTACACCTTGGCCGGCCACACTGCCAATAAACACCATGGCATTGCCACATTTGTCCGCAAAGACATGGCCTGGTTAGCTGCCGGACAATCCCCAGAGGATGCAGAGATAGAATGGATTACCACCAAAGTACAAGACACTACCATCGTCAATATCTACAAACCACCACCCAGCAGACTGATCCCATCGTCTCTGCCGGATGTCCCAGCCCCTGCCGTGTATGCTGGTGACTTCAATAGCCACCATACAGACTGGGGTTACAGCAGCTCCAACGCCGATGGTGACGTCCTGGTAGACTGGGCCTCGACTGTAGATGCACCCAAAGGAGCCACGCACATTCTACTCTGCACAATTGAACAGCACCACCAATCCAGACCTGGCATTCACAAAATGGCACAACAATCAGCCACTCCCTGTAAGACGCATCCTGGACATGTTTCCCCGGTCACACCACCGACCGTCACTCATCACCATCCCATCTTTGGTCCAGCCTGTGCAAGGGAGGTTAAACGAAAAACGAAGGCAACGTTGGACTGAGACGGTGGAGTCAATTGACTTCACACACTCCAGTCGACGGGGGTGGCAGACCCTGAACAAACTGACTGGAAGGTCAACAACCCCTGCACAGTGCCCCATAACGGCAAATTCCATCGCGTCACTCCTGCTGAGTAATGGCCGCTTTCCCAATGCAGACAAGGACTTTAACAGAGCAACAGCAGCGAGAGTCCATGAGCTGCTAAGGGCCCCAGGATGCGATTCCAACCTATCCACCAACTTCACGATGCAGGAAACAGATCTGGCCATACAACGCCTGAAGACTGGTAAGACACCAGGAATAGACGGCATCCACCCAGAGTACTTGAAACACCAAGGCAAGAAGGCAACTGACTGGCTCCGTTCCTTTCTTTTTACATGCCTTCAGTACTCAAAGCTGCCGAAGATCTGCCGTCGTGCCAAGGTGATTGCCCTGCCAAAGCCTAACAAGCCGAGCGATGACCCAAAGGGATACCGGCCCATCTCACTGCTGTGCGTACCCTTCAAGCTCCTTGAGCGCCTCATCCTGGCATGCCTCACCCCAGTGATTGACCCCCAGCTGCCCAAAGAACAGGCTGGTTTCGAAGCGGTAGGTCAACAACAGACCAGGTGACCCTTCTGTGCCACGACATAGAGGACAGCTTCCAGGCAGGAGAGAAAGCTGGTGCCGTCTTCCTGGACCTCACGGCAGCCTACGACACTGTCTGGTTGCGTGGGCTACACATGAAGCTTCTGGAGACCATCCCAGACAAGCACATGGTGAGCTTCATTATGGAGATGTTGAGCAACCGCAGCTTTCAGCTCCACACCAGCAACGGCCAAAGCAGCAGGGTGAGAAAGCTGAAGAACGGCGTACCGCAGGGCTCAGTGTTAGCACCGATGCTTTTCAACATCTATATCCACGACCTACCCAAAACAACATCCCGGAAGTACGGTTACGCAGATGACTTGGCCATCTTGCTCAGCAAGCCATCCTGGGAAGCAGTGGAAGAGGGCCTATCTGAGGACATGAACATTCTGTCCTCATACCTCAAGAACTGGCGCCTCAAGCTCAGTGTTGAGAAGACCGTATCCACAATGTTCCACCTTTACAACAAGGAAGCAACCCGCAAAATTAACATCATGGTCAAAGCTTCCCGTCTGCAGTCCCAGTCCTCCCTGACATATCTTGGAGTGAAGCTTGACCGAACACTGTCCTTTAAACAACACCTGGAAAGTGCCAAGGGAAAGACCACCGCCCGTGCTGCATTGATACGGTGCCTAGCCGGTACTACCTGGGGAGCCTCCACAAAGACACTGCGCATCTCCACCGAGGCTTTGGTGTTCTCCGCTGCTGAGTACTGTGCCCCAGTCTGGAGCCGTAGCCCCCATGCCAAGAAGCTGGATGCTGCCCTCAACACCGCACTACAGACCGTCTCCGGATGTCTACGTGCCACTCCAACTATTCAACTGCCTGTCCTAGCTGGAATCGCCCCAGCCGAGATCAGACGAGAAGCAGCTACACTGGCCCTCGCTCGTAAGGCAGAGATGAGTGAATCCCACCTCCTCCACAAGGTCGTCACAGAGACGCCACAACGCAGGCGCCTGAATTCCCGGAGCCCCTTCGCCATGCAGGCCCAGGAACTGCTCCGCACAACGCCAGCAGACACCTCCAAGGCTTCCTGGGTGAAGGCAAGATGGAGGGACCAGTGGAAGGCAGCAGAACCATCCAGGCTCTACCAATTCATAGAGGATCCTACAGATGTGCCTGGCCAGGACCTCCCCCGTAGGGAGTGGACGACCCTCAATAGCCTGAGGACAGGTGTGGGACGTTTCGGTGCAGCGATGCAGAAGTGGGGTCTCACAGACAGTTCCCACTGCGAATGTGGAGATCCATCACAGACTGTTGAGCATGTGATGACCAGCTGTCCTGTGTACCGGCCACCGAATGGTGATCGTGGCCTAAGTGACCTAGAAGACAATGACACACTGGACTGGCTTGCTGCAACGGAGCTAAAGTACTAAGGACATACGACAGAAGAAGAAGCATCACAGTGTCTGTGTCTCCCAGGTGCTCCCATCATCATGTAGTTGTCTCTGTGTCTCCCAGGCCCTCCCATCATCATGTGGTTGTCTCTGTGTCTTCCAGGCCCTCCCATCATCATGTGGTTGTCTCTGTGTCTCCCAGGTGCTCCCATCATCATGTCCTCGCCACACTTCTACCAGGCAGACGAGAAGTATGTGAACGACGTGTTTGGGATGAAACCCAACAAGGACCAGCACCAGACCACCATAGACCTCAACCCGGTAGGGCCGGGCTTCATCGCCTCCCGCTTCTGTGTTCTGGTGGCCCGCTGTGGTCATCTGATACCACGTTTGTTTTGACACAAAAAGGCCCGGTACCAGAACTAACATCGCCAACCCAAATTCCGTCATTCCGCCGGCCACTTTGGTACCGCCGGCCGCTTCGGTACCGCCGGCCGCTTTGGTTCCGCCGGCCGCTTCGGTACCGCCGGCCGCTTCGGTACCAACGGCCGCTTCGGTACCGCCGGCCGATTCGGAACCGCCGGCCGCTTCGGAACCGCCGGCCGCTTCGCCGGCCTGGCCGGTTCTGGCCGGCCGCTTCGGTACCAACGGCCGCTTCAGCAACACCAGCTGCTTCAGACGGGTCATTGGGTTGTCAGTGTTTAGATCCGTTTTTCGCCATGTTTGAATAACCGACTTGACACGTACACGCCGTCAATATATTGTAAGACCGCATGGCGTTTGAAAGAGGTGTAATATTGGTGCCATCTATATATTAATGATTGGGGGTTCGATCCCTGTGATCCCCACTCCCAAAACTGTCTACATGTCGAAGTGTCCTTGAGCAAGACACTGAACCCTGAACCCCAATTTGCTCCCCGGGCGCTGATCATAGCAGCCCACTGCT
Source organism: Urophycis tenuis (assembly GCA_036785325.1). Taxonomy (NCBI): domain Eukaryota; kingdom Metazoa; phylum Chordata; class Actinopteri; order Gadiformes; family Phycidae; genus Urophycis; species Urophycis tenuis. The sequence continues at coordinate 81,423 of JAXIVH010000192.1, read as the reverse complement.
CCTATGTACAATAGGATGGGTCAAATGCAGAGATCAAATTTCGTTCCCATGTCACATGGGAATGACAAATAAAGACCACAAGGTCCCAGTAATTATTATAATTATAATTATTATTATGATGTCATATTTTGTGTTTCAGCTTACAGGAATTGTCCTCCAGGCAGCGAAGAGACTGCAGATCAATGTGCTGGTGGAGCAGATCTCCACCTTCAAGTAAACCATGTCTACTGTATATTATGTTACACTATATAATACTACTGTATATAAGACTGTATATTATATATTATTTTATATTGTTATATTAGACTGTATTATAGTACACTACTGTATATCAGACTTTATACAGTACACTACTTTATATCAGACTTTATATAGTACACTACTGTATATCAGACTTTATACAGTACACTACTTTATATCAGACTTTATATAGTACACTACTGTATATCAGACTTTATATAGTACACTACTGTATATCAGACTTTATATAGTACACTACTGTATATCAGACGGGCGGCACGGTGGTGCAGTGGTTAGCACTGTCGCCTCACAGCAAGAGGTTTCTGGGTTTGAATCCACCTGGGACCCGGGACCTTTCTGTGTGGAGTTTGCATGTTCTCCATGTGCTTGTGTGGGTTCTCTCCGGGTACTCCGGCTTCCTCCCACAGACCAAAAACATGCAGGTTGGGGATTAGGTTAATTGGTGTCTCTAAATTGACCATAGGTGTGTATGTGAGTGTGAATGGTTGTTTGTCTATATATGTTAGCCCTGTGATAGGCTGGCGACCTGTCCAGGGTGTACCCCGCCTCTCGCCCGTTGCAGCTGGGATTGGCTCCAGCCCCCCCGCGACCCTCGTAGAGGATAAGCGGTTACAATAATGGATGGATGGATGTATATCACTACACTACACTACTTTATATCAGACTTTATATAGTACACTGCTTTATATTAGACTTTATATAGTACACTACTGTATATTAGACTTTATATAGTACACTACTGTATATTAGACTTTATATAGTACACTACTTTATATGAGACTTTATATAGTACACTGCTTTATATTAGACTTTATATAGTACACTGCTTTATATTAGACTTTATATAGTACACTACTGTATATTAGACTTTATATAGTACACTACTGTATATTAGACTTTATATAGTACACTACTTTATATGAGACTTTATATAGTACACTACTTTATGTTAGACTTTATATATAGTACACTACCTTAGGTACACCTTGATTAAACACAGTTATCATTTATCTGCCTGCTGCAATTAATGACAAAACCACTTCATCCAGTCTTTCATGTGTCTGCCGAGTGAAGTAGGGAGTAATGTTGTTAGGGTCAGGGCGAGTAATGTTGTTAGGGTCAGGGTGAGTAATGTTAGGGTCAGGGTGAGTAATGTTGTTAGGGTCAGGGCGAGTAATGTTAGGGTCAGGGCGAGTAATGTTGTTAGGGTCAGGGTGAGTAATGGTGTTAGGGTCAGAGTGAGTAATGTTGTTAGGGTCAGGGTCAGGGTGAGTAATGTTGTTAGGGTCAGGGTGAGTAATGTTAGGGTCAGGGTGAGTAATGTTAGGGTCAGGGCGAGTAATGTTGTTAGGGTCAGGGTGAGTAATGTTGTTAGGGTCAGGGTGAGTAATGTTGTTAGGGTCAGGGTGAGCAATGTTGTTAGGGTCAGAGTGAGTAATGTTGTTAGGGTCAGGGCGAGTAATGTTGTTAGGGTCAGGGCGAGTTGTCTCGTCAGCAGGATGTCTGGACCTTTGGACCGCCCTCTCCGACCAGATGTGTTTTATAGTTGTATGAATGCCCCCATAATCTCGGGCTACATTAACGACACACTTCCTGGCCTTCCTGCTTCCACGTACGTGAAGCTGCGGCAAACGGATGCTCTGCCCACACTGTAACCAGCCCTGTGATGTCATGGTAACCAGCCCCCTCTTACCTCTTCCAGGCAAACGGGGAATGTGCCTACAGTGATTGTTCCAATCGTGTATCTAAATGAGGTATGCATCTCTCTCTCTCTCTCTCTCTCTCTCTCTCTCTCTCTCTCTCTCTCTCTCTCTCTCTCTCTCTCTCTCTCTCTCTCTCTCTCTCTCTCTCTCTCTCTCTCTCTCTCTCTCTCTCTCTCTCTCTCTCTCTCTCTCTCTCTCTCTCTCAATATCCCTTGTATCGGAAACACACCACCTTTCTTCCTTTGCCCTTTGACCCTGCTTCCCCCCCATTCTCCCTCCCCCAAACCTTTCTCACCCAAACCACCGTCTGTCTGTCTGTCTGTTCACCATCAGTCTCCTCAGCTGCCAACATGCTGGTAGATCTGATCTCATTGATCATTGATTTGATTCCATATCTAACGTGTGGTTCCTTCCCAGAGCGTTGTGATCGACGACCGGTCTGCCAAAAAGCTGAGGGCTGTCATCACCAATAAGAACGTGGTGGTGAACATCCCCTTCATGCTCATTGTTCTGGGCGTCCTGCTGGGCGTGGTCTTCATGTTCCTCATCTGTCGGCACAAGGGTCCCCAGTTGAAGGGTCCCGAGGTGAGTGGAGGATCAACATTGAATCACTTCTTGTGTTTTTGGTGCAGGCTGACTTTTCAGGGTTTTCAGGTTGTTCTTGTTGTGGTAGTAATGGATCTTCAGGTCTAATATGTTCTGTTTGTGTCTCCAGGGATTCCATCGTTTCATTTTGTAGACTCATAGAGGGACTCTTGTGATTTTCTTAGCATGTACATAGCATGTTGTCACATGCGCATACACATGTTGGTTGTAACACACTTTCCCAAACATGAGTGGGGGAGAGAGGCCAATATCTCCCAGAGTGCCCACAGACGTCTCTGTGGCTGTAGCCTGGGCCCCGGGTTCAGCCCGGCCCGGTGGGTGCTTGGTGTGGGTCAGTACCCACAGACTAACTGACCACCACGTTTGTCCTTTTGTCCAGAGCTCGGCTGCCGAGCGACAGCCCCTGCTGAGGGCTTAGTACAGCGATGGAGCGATCGCCACGCGGAGAGAGAGGACCTGGAAGCCCTGACAAAACGTCCATTTTGCCCTGCATTTTGTCCTCCATTTTGACTCCAGCCAAGATCCCCGGTACCACACTACCTTGTCGCCATGGCTGACCCTTTTAATACAGCTTTTATCACACTGTTCCAGCGGGAGTTGGAGCGTACAAGCGTTTTATCCTGTTTCTTAAACCACTCGATCAGTCATTTTGTTAATATATGTTCCACATTCATTTTCTAAAATGAATAGTTTTTTAGATTTGGAAACATAGCGGCATTATTCAGCCTTTTAGCTTGACGAAATGGTTCTTGTACCACCACTTTCATGCCACTTTAATACGGGCCAATATACTTGATATACCGTTAAATGAATGCGTTGAGTCGGGATCATTTTGAGTTACTTACCTAAGAGACCTGACAGTGAGGCCCTCCTCTCTGAAATGGTACTTTTGTTTCGTTGTCGTTGTTTGGAGATCATTTGGTGAATGTTACTTGAGAAAGAGATGGTTGGTTGTTGACTTCTGGAAACTGGTTGAACTATAAAGACAAAAGACAACTCTAAAGACAAAAAGGTCTGGTTACGTGTGGTCACACGTCCTCAGTGTTTTAACATTGACTTTTTAAAGTCGTGCAACCTCCTGATTGCCAAGAGCGTGGTATCCAAACATTATATTCAAATGGCCATTTGCATTGACAGAAGAACTGGTTTTTCATCGTTTTCATGCAAGACTAGCTTTCTTTGGTTGTGTAGTTTACGCTTGGACTGAGGGCGCCATCTCCTGAGCTTTTGTGTCGTGTTACAGAAGCATACCAAGCTGGGCTGCTGGAGATGTGCATCGTCACTTTGTCTTGAGAAATAACAGTGATGATATGGAACATGTAGCATATGCTAACCTTAACCTTGTGCATGCAACGACCAAACCAAGTCGCTAATACAATTATGACCTTATTTGCACATTTTTTTGTCTCTGGATTTCTGCACTATTGCTACAGATAGATTGCTGTGTGTTTTTACTGGTTAGTATCAATATACAGTGATGTGTATCTGTGGTTTTCATTTATTTGTGTATGGTGTTTTATTATTTAGCATTTTAGTATATTACATAGTATTTTACTTTACAAAGAAGTGGACCACCACTTTAGAAAAACAAACGATGATTCTATAGCTATTCTATAGCTAAATAACTTGAACATCTCAACTAATGTCTCATGCAGGTTGGAAAAGCATTCACTGAACTGTGCACTACTGTTGTTAATAAGAATAATAAAAAAGATTGAAACTACATTGTTATGAAGTCTATTTGTTTTGACTGCGTTGAAGATTAGGGACCAATCAATACTGGTTGGATTAGTCACAAAAGACCACCAATGAATAATGAGCTGACATTCATGCTCTTTATGTCATCATTCTACGTTCACGTCAGCAAAGACGTAGATGTGGATCTGTCCTCATTTCAAAGGCTAAAGTGTTCACGGACCCGACCTTTGACCTCCCCTAACATATATTATGACACTGATAAACAGAAGGAAGAGTTTTCATTTATTGCTACTACGTCTTGGAAGACCCGCCCACAAATGTCTAGGTGTCAAATGTTATTGGAGCAAAGTTCAGCTGACAGATCGGAGACAGTGAAGCAACGCCCACCATCTCTGGTCGACACGGCCCTTATAATGAACGAGCCCACCACAACAAGTCAGACTTACTGACTCGCTCACAATGCAAACACTGGTGCTCAAGATCACAGTGGGCTTTGTACTGCTGTCTTTGTTGCAGGACCTCCAGGTAGGATATATCTCTGGTCTGAGGTGGAGGCCTACAGCGTTCATTGTGTTTTGTTCATCTCATGTTGCACTACTATGTTCCATATAGGAAGATGTCACATTGGCTTCTAGTCATATTTGTATTTGACAGCAGATTGTTCAGGGTGCAACTCTTAGGGCTTTGGTGGTTCTGTGTTCATCCTCACTCTCATCAGACGTGCATCGTGCTGTGTTCTGAAGGTCCAGGCGATGCCGCTCCACGGCGAGCTGAACGGCGAGCTGAACGGCCTGCTCCAGAGGACCAGACGCTCCCTGCTGTGGCGCTGGAACACGCTGAAGCCAGTAGGGGGCAGCTGCCGCGCACACACCGAGTGTGGCACCAACTACTGCGGCAGGTGCGTCTCCCTCCTGTGTTTGGATGCATTGGTGTTCTTTATGTAGGTTCAATGTGTACAGAGTATCGGGCTCACTGCCTATTGAGGTCCAGGCTGGGTGGAGGGACAGGACACTTTGTGATGAGACAGGGTGTATGACCCATATAGTGGGACCAGAGATATCCAGGCTCCAAAACTTTCATCAGATTTGACCAATTTGATGATGTATTTTTTATTTTTGGTGAAAAGCTAAGGAAATATAGTTTCATAATCCTTCTTGTTGAATGCGATAATTGATTCTTGGAAGAGGTTTTTGAATAAGGCATCCGAACCACGTCTTAAATATAATATATTACATTTTAAAAGCAAATCCCAGTATGAGATACTTGAAATGTGCAAACATTTTGGAAGATCGACCAACATCTTTTCTGTTATTGATATGAAATATAATTCTCATCTTTTCAGAAAAAACTTATGTTCCTTCTGGTTCCAGTCTTCCTGAACCTTGTGGTTCAACCTGCAGGTTCTGGTTCTACTCTACCACAACATTCCTCAGCATCATTAATGTTGAGGACAACACGATGCATATCAGCTCTGAACCAATTCATTGTAACTCATTCCCACTAAATGAAGTATGTGTATCCAGATATATCTCTAGGCTTATCTCATAACCTTGCTTACCTTAAAGACATTTCATTTTGTTTTCTGACTCTGCTGACCCACCCAGTAAATGTATAACTTATCAATCTAATGATTGGTTTTATGATTTGGTGTTAAGCAAAACAAAGCTGTAAATATGAAGTGATTGAGAGGTGCATGCTGGTCATGAGCCTTGGAAACCATTTCATCGTTTCTACAGCAGTTGTCAGTGAAGTTTCCCAATGAAGAAGATGAGATTGAGACACAGATAATCTGATGAGTAATATTGGACGATGAAAGAAATACAAAAATGCACCCAGGAAATGTAAAGTCTTTTGAGTTTATTATTTCATCATAAGCTGTAATGGATGCTCATGTATTGACTATGTGACAAAACCATGTATGCATGTACATAATGTTATATTTATGTGTGTTTATGTAAAATGTAAATATTGAAATATATTTTTTTCTATAAGTGCTACTGCACACTTTTGGTCCCTGGCATCATAAACTTTAAACTTTAAACTTTTAAAGACAAAGTCTGACTGAGAGGAACAACGGCTGCTCAATGACATGTGGCTTATCATGACACACATATCACCATGGGCAACACATAGTTATAACTAATGACATGACATGACATGATATCACCATGGGCAACACATAGTTATAATTAATGACATGACATGACATGATATCACCATGGGCAACACATAGTTATAACTAATGCCATTCGCTCATTTCTCAATGTACTTTATGTAAACCAAAAGTACATAAAGAAATAGAACATAAATTAATAGCCTAAACTTAAATACCACAATTAATACTGATTACTGATATGATCATTAAAGACACAGCATGAGACATCGTAAAAAAACCCCTTGTGTATCAATCTACACCGTTGGCTGTTTGACCGATTTCTCTTCTAACTGATATCTCCTCTATCTGATATCTCTTCCAACTGATATCTCTTCTAACTGATATCTCTTCTATCTGATATATCCTCTAACTGATATCTCTTCTATCTGATATCTCTTCTATCTGATATCTCTTCTAACTGATATCTCCTCTAACTAATATCTCTTCTATCTGATATCTCTTCTATCTGATATCTCCTCTAACTGATATCTCTTCTATCTAACAGCACATCCCATTATTACAAGAAGAGTCCATAGTCAAGGCCATCACCAAGTAATGCATTATTGTGTGATAAAAGCATTTCTAATGATTATTCAAATTCATTTGAAGAATATAGGCCTAAATGTTTGGCTAAAGAACATGACGAGAAACAAGATGGTTTCTTCAGGAATCTTCTTTGTAAATTTAATTCAATGTAGTTAGCACACCAAATAGATTAGGTTTTGGAAATAACCTCTGTGTGTGTGTGTGTGTGTGTGTGTGTGTGTGTGTGTGTGTGTGTGTGTGTGTGTGTGTGTGTGTGTGTGTGTGTGTGTGTGTGTGTGTGTGTGTACTTTAGAATTGTGCATTCACATGGCATTCCACACGATGGTGGTAGTGAACATTCTAGTGGGTGATTTTGTGTGCACGCACACACACACGACCACCCACACACAAACACACGCACGCGCGCGTGCTATTTCCATACCTAATCAATTAGTTGCGCGCGCACACATGGCATCTCCACACATATCGTGTATGTGTAATTATTTAATCACGTGAACATATCTTATATTGACCAATAGTGGAATCTCGCCGTCCCACACTGACACACATTAGATGTAAATGAAGCCATGTGATTGGTTCAAAGCCTCCGTGACGCATTACCTCCGGCCGACCAGTAGATGCGTCCCGGTGAGTGGCGCGTGCACCACGGTCACAGTGCGACTCCGATCTCGACCCATCATCGGTGCCGAGTTGTGGCAGTCCGCTTACAGTGTCGCAATGTCTTGCTCTAAAGTCACGGACGTCATCCATAGGACGGGTTTAACTCTCCTCTGTTGACACGTGCATCTTGTCATGGGAATTCAGGAATCAGCACTTTAGAGAAATCTTGCATCAGTGAAGATGTCTCTTGTGAAGCGACCAGGACGAAGAGATGTGGAGATGCGACTGAACGACTGCTCTTAAGTAAGTTGATATATGCTGCTGTGTGTGTCTTACATGCCAGGTTACAATGTGCTGTTTTCATCTGCTAACTATCCCTTACTATGGAGGTCTCGTGGTCTTGTGTTGCTGGATATACTGTTTATTCAGATGTATTTTTGACGTTTGACATTTCTTCCTTCACAAAATGTATTTGTATGTGTGCAGAAATGTGTAGGTCGTCTGAAAGGCATCTTAACCTAGTTTTACCTGTAATAGCTATTATAACCTCTGTAATGTTCCCCAGTAATATCCATCATGTTCTCCAGTAACATCTTCATGTTCTCCAGTAACATCTTCATGTTCTCCAGTAACATCTTCATGTTCTCCAGTAACATCTCCATGTTCTCCAGTAACATCTTCATGTTCTCCAGTAACATCTTCATGTTCTCCAGTAACATCCAGCATGTTCTCCAGTAACATCTAGCATGTTCTCCAGTAACATCTCCATGTTCTCCAGTAACATCTTCATGTTCTCCAGTAACATCTTCATGTTCTCCAGTAACATCTTCATGTTCTCCAGTAACATCTCCATGTTCTCCAGTAACATCTTCATGTTCTCCAGTAATGTCAAGCATGTTCTCCAGTAACATCTTCACGTTCTCCAATAACATCTCCATGTTCTCCAGTAACATCTTCATGTTCTCCAGTAACATCTTCATGTTCTCCAGTAACATCCATCATGTTCTCCAGTAACATCTTCATGTTCTCCAGTAACATCTTCATGTTCTCCAGTAACATCTTCATGTTCTCCAGTAACATCCAGCATGTTCTCCAGTAACATCTTCATGTTCTCCAGTAACATCTCCATGTTCTCCAGTAACATCTTCATGTTCTCCAGTAACATCTTCATGTTCTCCAGTAACATCTTCATGTTCTCCAGTAACATCCAGCATGTTCCCCAGTAACATCTTCATGTTCTCCAGTAACATCCAGCATGTTCTCCAGTAACATCTTCATGTTCCCCAGTAACATCTTCATGTTCTCCAGTAACATCTTCATGTTCTCCAGTAACATCCAGCATGTTCTCCAGTAACATCCAGCATGTTCTCCAGTAACATCTCCATGTTCTCCAGTAACATCTTCATGTTCTCCAGTAACGTCCAGCATGTTCTCCAGTAACATCTTCATGTTCTCCAGTAACATCTTCATGTTCTCCAGTAACATCTTCATGTTCTCCAGTAACATCTTCATGTTCTCCAGTAACATCCAGCATGTTCTCCAGTAACATCTTCATGTTCTCCAGTAACATCCAGCATGTTCTCCAGTAACATCTTCATGTTCTCCAGTAACATCCAGCATGTTCTCCAGTAACATCTTCATGTTCTCCAGTAACATCCATCATGTTCTCCAGTAACATCTTCATGTTCTCCAGTAACATCCAGCATGTTCTCCAGTAACATCCCCATGTTCTCCAGTAATGTCCAGCATGTTCTCCAGTAACATCTTCATGTTCTCCAGTAACATCTTCATGTTCTCCAGTAACATCTTCATGTTCTCCAGTAACATCTTCATGTTCTCCAGTAACGTATACCATGTCCTATCATGTAACATCAACATCTTTTTTTATTGAAAAACCAAGAACCTGCACAGGGAAAGGAAGACAATGTCACATTTAAATGTTAATGCTGATTAATGAGCAATATTAATGTGACTATGGCTCATTTGTAGATGTTTCATACATATTCATACTCAAAGGTTGGTCTTAGAAGGACGAAGGTCCAAACCTCTCGTCTCCCCCTTTGTACAAGGAGCCCGAAGTAGTGGGCTTGAGAAGGAGGCTTACAGCAGGAGGCTTACAGCAGGAGGCTTACAGCAGGAGGCTTACATCAGGAACACTGATTTGATGTGGCAGAAAGGGCCAGTAGTTAGAGCAGCACGTCTTCTCTGTGAGCCAGTACATCCACGTCTCTGCTCCAGGTGCTCAGATAGTCTGAAGCCCAATTGTACAAGACCAGTATTAGTCTTTATGTTCGCCTGTCAGGTTCTTATTAGTTTGTCCATGTTTGTGATGAGCAGCACACAAAAAAGGGCAAATACCGACAAATTTACCTTACGGCTGTGACAAAGTAGTTTTCAACATTTAAAGAGATAGAGAATAAAGAATCACGACACATATAGCTTAGGACATCAGCAGCAGATGTGGAGAGTTGTTTAAAGACATGGCAGTCATTCCAAATTGTTTTACATACATATATTAGTGTGTCAGTATGCATGTACGGCACATATTGGTGTATCTTTTATTTAGTCATTTCATATTACACTGTCTGCAATACTGCCTCAGCAGTACATAAACCACTGAAGTAATGCATTACTGATATCATCGGTCTTCTCTCTAATGCATCTTTCGGTGTTCTTCTTCCACACTGCCTGTTTGATGACCAGAAGAATGCTCTAACACAGTCAGCTTAATTGAGGATTTGATTTGCTAATTCATGGTTATTTTCACATCTATGCCTGCACTATATTTAACAAGCCGCAGTGTGAAAAGTTAAAGAAAGAAAAATGCCAGCAAATATGGATGCTGAAATGCATTTTCTCTTTGCAGTGGGGTTGCCCTAGTTGCAGTGCAGACAGTTGAATAACTGTGTGTGTGTGAGGGTCGGGGGGGGGGGGGGGGGGGGGTGCGGGTGTGTATGTGTGTGTGTGAGAGAGAGAGAGACCTTGGTAGAGAGAGAGGGAGAAGGTTTACTGAACCATGGCAGAGAGGACAGACTGAACACCGGAGGCAGACAGCTACGGACCAGAGTGCATCTGCGTAATGCTCGGGATGCCTTCTCAAAATCTCTGCTGTCGTTATTCAAATACAGACGAATCACCTTTGGAAGGTTGAATTATGCATGGCATGGAATTTTACCTGCTCAGCAATCATGTGCTACGATGTTCAAATGAAGATCTATGATTGTTATTACGTTTCCCTGCTAGCAGGTGGAGACCACAGCTCACACTATTATGAATTCCTCCTACTCATCATGTAGGTCCAAGGATGTGATAAAGAACGTGTGCATGTTGCAATTCGGATTATTATTGTTTAGAATGCATTGTTATGCTGTTAAATATGTATGTTATAGGGGTCCTTATATATTATGTCCTTGTATTAAATAATTACTCCTGACCCTATCGTGGTAATATCCCTGTGATGAATCTCATTCACGTAGTTATTCATATACAAATAACATGAGACAGTCCAGTCCTGCAGTACCATGTCCATGATGAGAAGACCCTGGCTGCGCGGAGACGTCACCATTCTCCTGAATTCTCCTTGCAGGAGTGTTGATCAGAACATGAAGCCAGTGTCCAGCTGTGAGGATGATCCGAACCTCTAGTCTCTCAGGGGACAGCTGGCTCTCCTGTCACTTCCCCAGGGCGCAGCTCCCTCCCTGGCAGCACCCGGTCCAGACCCTGTGCCCCGCCAGGCCCGCGCCCCCCGCCAGGCCCGCCACGTGCTCCGCGGGTCAGCTGACCCGGGCCGTCTCCCTGCCGGAGCAGGACGTTCTCCGCAGAGAGGTGCCCATCGCCCCAGGCAACCAGAGGCGACCCGACACCAGCAGCTACTGGAGTCTCAAAGAGGACCGGGCCGCGGAAGACGAGGAGGAGGAGGAGGAGGAGGAGGAAGAGGAGGAGGAGGAGGAGGAGGAGGAGGAAGCCAGTGACAGCAGCGGTAGGTTGGACTGGAGCTGCTCGGTGGAGGATGGACCTCATCAGGTTCTGAAGCCCCGCAGCGCTCAGCAGACCTCCGGGTCCAGACCGAGAGCGCGCAACGTATTCCTTCCCAGTGCGGAGCTGGACGACGAAGAGGAAGAGGAGGACAGCGATGGAGATAACCTACACAGGTATCGCGAGGACTCCTCCTTCATGTTGCATGGCAATTTCAACTGGGCAGTGAGCAACTGCGGCAGATTTCCAGACAGTGCGCCTGAGAAGAAGCCATTCGACACAGAGAGCCGCGTCCAGCGAGTCGCGGGCCGACCGGCACGTCTGGACCCGCCTCCCGGAGCCGGAGGACCTTGCACGCTAGTTTTAGACGGCTGCGCTCAAGACTTGAACAATAAGACCGGTTTCAACTTTGGGCAGCTGACGCGTGCAGACTCATGCCCCGCGAATCCCGCGGAATCCGCCAGCGACTCCTCCTGCAACAGCTCCGATGGCATCCTGGTCAACTTCTGCACCATCTACAGCAAGAGCAACAACCCCTCCACACCACCGGACCCCACTGTCGGCCCTGAGCCCCTGCAGCCCGGGGGCCTCCACGACGGCTCGGTCTTCCTGAACCTCCAGCCAGTCCGTCCGCGCTCCCCTGGCGATCGCCCCCAGCATGCTGTCCTGTCTCCCCAGGAGGAGCGGGACAGGGTGGTGCCCTCTGCCCCCTGCTGGTCCCCCCAGGCACTGGACTCCAACTGCAACCTGTACTCCCTAGAGCCCTGGTCCTCCCTGGAGCTGTCGGACCTGACAGCGTGTCTCCAGGGCCGCTTAATGCTCACCATGGGGACCAATCAGAAGTACTACAAGCTAGTCAGCTGTGACCCGCCCTCCAAGTCCCCCAGCCCGGCCTGGCCTGGCCTGGGGGGGATGCTCCCCGAGGGGCCGGACGCAGCCGGCCTGGTTCTGCCATCTGGTTCTGTCCGGGAAGAGGAGAGAGGACTGGTGATGGACAGGAAGGTAAATATCAGCGCTAACAACCTTTCCACTTCCATGGGTGTTGGCATGAAACATCAAGATATGGCATCAAACATAGATATGTTTGACATAATATCTGTTGTACACCTTATAATTTCTATTGTCTCGATGGTGCAAAACCACATGTAAAACAGAACACACCTCCATCTTGTCTGTTTGTGTGCGTCAACCAGGAAAGTGAGGAACAACACCAGGACGGCAGCAGCGTTCCTCCAGCATGCAGCCATGTTGCCTGCGCCAAGTGTGAGTGCTGTGATTACCAGGACGGTTCCCCTCTCTGCAAGACAGCAGCGCCTTCGGAGGACACCCCAAGCCCACGCCGCCCCGCCCTGGCTTCGCTCTCTCTGGCCCCGGTGGCCACTGTCCCTGGAGGCCAGGAGCTCAGGCCCGCCCGGCCCTCCGTGAAGCCACAGCCCAGCGTGGGAGGTGAGCCTGAGGACGGTGAGGATCCATGTGATGCAGAAGTGCTCGGTGTTTGAGGGCCGGTGGACACGGCGGATGTTGAGCCAGATCCCAGATGACATGTGCTCCTTTTCTCTCTCTTTCTCAGGAGCGTGTTCGTGGGCTCCTCCGGTGCTGCGCTACACCAAGGCCCAGAGACCCACCTCGTTACCCATCCAGCCCTTCGTCCTGCTGCCCCAACCCAAGCCTCAGGCCCAGCACCTGGGCTCTCTGTTGGACCAGTACGTCAGTCAGCGAGGCGGTGCTGGCAGCGGCGCTGGCTCCCAGCCGGGGTCCGGCTGCAAAGCCCCAGGCAGCCAGCTCCTCGCCCACCTCCAGGCCTCGCCCCTGAACCACTACGGACACATCCTGTTGGAGGCTCCGTCCAGCTCGGACACGTGCTCCACCTGCAGCCCCAGTCCCCAACGCCCCGGCCAGAGGCATCCGTGGAGCCGCTCCGGCGCCAGCCAGGCGGCCGGGTCTTGTAGATCACACGCCGCGGCTCAGGCCCAAGGGCCGTACTCGGGCGCGACCCGATCCCACTTCATGTTTAAGATGAGCGGCGGTAACCCTAGCCCGAGGTCTTTCACCGCACCGCAAACCCAGTCCAGCCTCCTGGTGGAAACACCCACCTCCCACTACCTCATCGACCTCAGTCCCGAACCCCCCCCGGGGGGCGGACCACATGCTGCTGTGCTGAGGCCCCAGACCCCCGGGGGCACCCAGCCGGGGTGGTCTCACAGCACCCCGCCCACCTTAGCCTGCACCAGTCTGACCCAGCAGCCCAGCCTGCGGGGCTCCCTCTCCACCCCGCCTCCGCTGGGGTCTCGGCTGCCCTGCCGTCCCTCCTCAGAGCCCTTCTCCTCCGCGGCCCTTTGGTCCACCTCCACGGAGGTGGACTCTCTGGCCGGGCCGGGGCGCGGGAAGAAGCACCAGAACCAGAGCGAACACGGCGAGTCTCTGCTGCTGTTGAGTGACAGGCCCCCCACCGAGTTCTGCCTGTCTCCCTCGGAGGCGTCCTACGAGTCCCTGTCAATCAGCCACCTTCAGAGGAGAGGTGAGGGTCATGTGACCAGTTTAATGCATACGGAATGTCAGTCAGGGTGCAGCGATAGGCATCACCGGCCAAGGTTAATCATGGGCCACTCACAAAGGTGATATACTGGGCTACAGCTTAACTGTTGGCTAAATGTACGTGTATGTGTTGATTGTATTGATATACACTCTATATGGCGGTGGATACATATTTCCTTTATTCAGTGAAACAAAAAGACCAAGTCATGGTTGTTGCTGGCTGGACTGTTCATCTCAGATGCATTGTCAATGTTTTGTATTGGGGCTTAGTCGGACTCCTAATTAACTAGTTTGGCTCCCAGTCACCTAGCAGGGTTCCTAGTTACCTAGCTGGGCTCCAAGTTAACTATAGTAGTTGGGCTTCAAGTTACCTAGCTGGGCTCCAAGTCACCCAGTTGGACTCCTAGTTAGTCACACAGAGCAGTAGTGAGAAGCGTGCAGTGCTGTAGCACAGCCTGCAATACCCTGAAGGGGCTTCCTCTCAAACATGACCTATTTTTAACTCTCCTCGCACATGATTGGCTGAGCCCTACGCTCTGTAGCCAATGCGAGTGTGCCTGTGTTGGGCCCAAGAAGACAGAAATGAGGGAGAGATGAAGAGAGAGAGAAAGATCCATAGAGAGAGGGAGAGACACAGAGACGGAGAAAGAGAGGGAGAGAGCAAGGGCCCGTGGTTATGGTGCTCATAATTCATGATTGCACCTAATGAAGCCGGAGCCATGTGGCTCTACCTGCCTTCACATGTACCCCGGCATAGCGTCCGGGGGGCCCTGGGGGGGCTGCGTACCCTGTTAGAGTGCTCCCAGGATGCAGCATGGTGCTGAAAGGGGGGGACTCCTGCAGACAGACCAAAGGGATGAACGCAACCCGAAGTGAAAGTGCTTCTGCACTCATGTGAGCCTTCACGCTAGCCTTGCGCCGCACGACGAGGGCCTGTTGTACCAGAAGGACTACCCTGTGTCATCCTCATGTATAATGGACCCCTTTGTAATGTTAGCCGTGTGGTGTCGTCTTACGCGGGGCTGGCTGGGGGTTATTGATTGCAGCATGGGTGTATCCAAAGGCCCTACTCCTACCCCGGTCTGACCCTCTGCTACGCTGAATTGTCTCACCAGGTCTGCTCAGGTCCGTGAGCACGGCCATGGATCTGATCATGGCCCATTTCGGAAGCAGTAGAGACCCGGGAGAAAAGGTACAGAGCTAGCTGTCTGTCTGTCTGTCTGTCTGTCTGTCTGTCTGAGCTCCCCCCACCGCCGCCGCCGGCATCGCCAGCGCGTTGAAAACCCACGCACCCGCGACCGCACGGCTCAAAACACTTGCTTTATTTTTAGCTAGGTGACTCATTTGAAAAAGAACATAATAATTCAATGACAATGTCTGGGATGTTTCAAAAGACTCGACCTCTGGTTTCTCCTGCAGGTGCGTTTGGGAAACAGCAACAGCAGCCCGACCGTCGCGGGCCTCGTCCTTGAACACTTGTGTCCCGCCATCCAGAACATTTTAGAAGACGGCCTCAGGCACCACAACATGGATGTGGTCATCGGGCAGCGACGCAACCACTCCTGGGGGGTGGTGGACGCCTCCACACGGCACGGTACGCACCGACAAGAAGATGGGCTCCATTTTAGAATATGCTAATGGAGGCCAATAAACAGTAATAATTTGCTTGGGTCACTGAGGTGCATTCAACTGGAGGATTGTGGGTGAGTCGTAGTTTGTGTCCTTCCACTGCAGGTCGTGCCAGCCACATTCTTGACAACCTGGTGTCCAAGATCCACCAGTGTTCCCAGCTTACCAGCCCCTGCATGAAGCTCCGAGCCTTCATCATGGGCCTTCTCAAGTAGGAACCTACGGTCAATAATACTGACAATGAATAAGTGTAAGCTAAAATATGAATTGACCTTCGTTCTCTGTTTCAGTCTGCGAGCGTTGGAATTTTGGTTGAGTCACCTTCAGAGCCAATACGGTGATTGGAAAATTAAATGTTGCTTCATCACTTTTTCGCAACATTTGTTTAGTGTGACAAAGGGCGTATAAACAGCTGCTGACAAACATCTAAAAACCGACGCATTGATCGCACAATATCTGCATCTCACGCTCCCTATCTCTCTCACAGATGTGGTGACAGCCTACTACCACACCTGGGCGTTCATGACCACGACTCAGAGACACTGTCAACCGCTGTTCCAGGAGCTGCTCCTCCTGCTACAGCCCCTCTCTGTGCTGCCCTTTGACCTCAACCTGCTGCTGGAGCCCCGACACAGAGAGCTGTGTTCCCGCACCTCGCCTGTTCCCGCTTGTTCCGCACTTCTGATGACCGCATGGCCCAAACTTCAGGCTGAAACTCCCTGGGGACACCCCGCAAGAGGCCGGCCGGCTGGGAACTCTGGTCCGCCCGACCTGCATCTCCCGGGGTTGTCCCAGGAGCCCCAGAGCTTCACCCTGCAGGGACGGAGAGGGAGGCGCCACCACGCCGGCTGGTGGATCAGACAGCCTGTCATCGTGGACGGCGTGATCGAGGAGGAGCACCGGCCATCTGCAGAGACATACTCCTCCTGGTGGCCGCAGTACCATGCGACAGGACGAGAGGGGGTTCTGGACGGAGGGGAGGCCGGACCCTCTGGAAGGGGAGACCCTCCCGTCCAGGCAGAAGGAGCCGTCCAGTGTGGCCTGCGCTGGGCCAAACTGTTCGGCGCAGCGGTAGACCCTCCAGGCCGAGCTCCAGGAGCTGCCAGAGGCCTCAGAGGTCCACAGTGCAGAAGGTCACTCGCTTTGAGCATCAAGCAAATGTATTTTGAAATGGATTTCTAATGTAGCCGTCCGTTTCAAGTCTGGTAGATTGCCTGTTATGACTTTGAGAGGAGGATGGTTTACACTTACTCAGACAAATGTTTGTTGCATGGAGAAGAGCCACTTTTAAATGACTTGATCATAAATAATGCATGCCATTATCTGTAACAGAGATGACTCTTCTAACATCGATATTGTCTCTCCTGCAGGAACACGCGTCCTTCTCAGTGGCTGCAGTTGGACCGGTCCACCGTGGGGCAGTTGGCCCAGTCCGTATGGGCGGGGAAGTTTGGTCGCGCAAAGACTGAGTGACCGACCCCCGTTTCAGAGCCACCTTGTCACAAGGCAGATGAAAGACTTCATGTCCCATTTCTGTCCTCGTGAGTTTCTCCATTCCCCTCCTGTCGCTGAGAATTACCTTCCATAGGGGTTGAGGGAAGCCGGTGCCTGTGATTTGATAACAGATGAGTGATGGGCTTCATGTAGTGCGTCCTATAGGCCGCGCCTGGAGACAGTTTCACGTTGCATCACACAGCTGCATCGTCGCCACCGCCGACCGTGGGAGAAGAGGAAGAGGGAGCGACTCTTCATTGGTTGTTTTGAGTCCTCCATGTAGTAGTGTAGGCTAGGCAATCTACCCAGAGAAGAAAACAATGCATGTGTTTATATTGTTTAGGCCGTACTGGTCTACAAAGCCCACACCATATAGAGGCCCAGCATGACCAGTTAGCTTCTTTAGCCGTGATCTTCCTGTGCATAAACAACTCGAATCGAGTGTTTGATATTGACTTTCCTCCGCGTCTCCATCCGTGCAATTTCAGTCGACTTAAAATGGACCCAGTCGGGATGTGGAAACCCTGTGGCAAAGTGTCTGCTACGCAGCGTCTCAAAGTCTCTCCCAACGGAACACCAAGCAATAGAGTGGTTTTAGTGCCAAATACGCCATGGACTACCAGCCCAGTGTGGCCCACCATAACCAGTCTCCTGGGTCCTGGTAGACCAGTGTGGCCCACCATAACCAGTCTCCTGGGTCCTGGTAGACCAGTGTGGCCCACCATAGTCTCCTGGGTCCTGGTAGACAGGTGTGGCCCACCATAGTCTCCTGGGTCCTGGTAGACCAGTGTGGCCCACCATAACCAGTCTCCTGGGTCCTGGTAGACCAGTGTGGCCCACCATAGTCTCCTGGGTCCTGGTAGACCCGTTTTGAGAGCTAATTCCTAGCATGGATTCTCTTTTGTCGCATGTGTTAGCAAATAAACGTGTAAGAGCGGCAGTGGGTGTCCTCTGAGCACTAATTGCCTCAAGGTGAGGATTTTATTGTCTTTTGTGTGCGTCTCCCAGTGGGCTATATGTAAGCTTCAATAAGCTATTTTGTGGTTGTTTCAGGTAGATTTTGGTGCCAGGTGTGTGATTATATTTTGATCATATACTAATGAAGCATTGATTATGAAAAAGATTCCCTGTGTTTTATTATGTATCATGTGATGCCATAATGTTGAGTATAGACTACAAGCATTTTTTCTCCTTAGAATTTCCTCTATTGCACAATGACAATCAACCTCTGAAATAAAGACTTCTTTTCATCTTTGCGTTTGAGAATATTGAATCACAATCTGGATTATTTAAAGGGCCTATTTTACCACCAGGTGTGGGGTGACAGTAGCTCTGTGGGGGGCGACGGTAGCTCAGTGGGTAGAGTGGGTGGACAGAGCGGGTCGTCCACTAACCGTAGGGTCGGCGGTTCGATCCCCTTGATCCCCCTCCAACTGCCCACATGTCAAACCCCACAAATGTACTCATTGTAAGTCCCTTTGGACAAAAGCGTCTGCTAAGTGCCCCTTTTACCCTTTCCTCCCACTTGTGATGTCACTACGTCACAGGGCAGGGCAATCTTCTTGTAATGGTTAATCACGCTCACACCTGGTGGTAAAATAGGGTGTTTCATTTGTGTACCAGGCAATATGAGAAGACATAACATTGTTAGACTAGAGAGGTCCAACACAGTACATGTTATAACATTGTTAGACTAGAGAGATCCAACACAGTACATGTTATGCTGTGTATAGCAGTAGTATGATGGAATATGTCTCAAGTTAAGTGGTCTTCAATCTGTTACATATTTGATCATATGACCCATCTCAGACCAGGGTTGATGCAGCCATTTTATTGAAATCAATAACGTTCTTCTGGTCTTTTCTTCTATGACTTCACTCCAATGCTCCTTTTCACTTTGCTCATCCCCAGTGCATTGTGGGTAAGCTTGCCAAACGTATCTCCATACATGAATTTATACCCTAAGGAAAAAACAGAAAAAAAAGTAGAAATAAGGCATGGCTGAACGTAAAATGCATTTTTAATCAATTAACTACAGTGCTACTAATCCACAGGGAAACATTAAAGCAGCACTATGTGAGTGTTCCCATCAGCAGCCTCTGGTGGCTTGAGTTGAAGCTACAGTTGGGGAAGATTTCTCGAGAAAAATCCTTTGATGGTTTGACTCATGGTTGGGGACATTTTATTCTTGAGGAACTTTCTACTTCAGATATTTGGCAGTGCATAGCTGCGGTAGAAAAGTGACGAAGCGCAGGTTTAAGATAACTATCCGGTGGAGACATGCACTGTTATGTGTTTCTATGTGTAGTGATGTGTTGTTGTGTGCTTAAAGGGACCTGGCACATGTCCGGTGTAGAAGGGTAGCAGGCCATGGCTGGACGGATACACCGAGGGGATGGGAGGCAGGGCTGCCGGCTGCTTCCTCCGGTCGTCTGCAGACCAGCCCAGTCCACAGGCCTCCCTCCCGAACTGGACCAGCGCCTCATTGGTGGTGGCGGGGTAGCCACGCCCAATCAGGAAGCGGGATTTGGGCACGTATCCCGTGAAGCCTGTCAAACGGAAAGGAAGTCGGTGGCGAGTAATGAAACTAAGAAGACGTGGGACACCAAAGACGACGGTGACATTGGCGCCCTTTCTGAGCGCTCTGTGGGCGTGTCTGGCGAGCCACAGCCTCAACCCTTAGTGTGGAGTCACCAACACCGAGGTCAAGCACCTCTACGGAGCGCCGCTGTTCCCCGGGGGTTCCGGCGGCCTGTCCGGGGGTACCTGAGATAAAGTACTTGTGGGGGCTGCGCTCGTCCATCAGGTAAGGCGACCCCAGCGGCTCCCAGGCTGCGAGGGCCCTCAGCGAGGTCGGCTGCTGGGTGACATCGCTCAGGGGGGTGTTCAGTTTCCTCGCCTGCGGAAGCCGAGGGACAGAAAGGCGACGTCACTGAGGGTCCGACGGTAACCTTGGTGATGTCTATGGTGGCGGTGCGAGCGTGTGGCGTGGAACGAGAGGGAAGAGCAGATTGAGGATAAGGTGATGTGTGCTCTGCCAGTAAACGGGATGTTAATAAGGGCGGAATGCATTTCTAGAAACTGCCATCAAAGCTCCACCATGATATATTGATTTATTTAACAGGAACCCAGCACCTCCCTGAAGGTGTAGATCACTACGTCAATATGAGTGTGGGGTAGGGTCAGAAGGGTGGATGTGGGGTATTTCAGGGGGGAAATGTACTTGAAACTCTGGGGTGCTGTAGCTGACCACGGGCAGAGCGGAGGCCTGCGAGCGGAGCCTGGTGTTCTGGTCGTGGGTGAATTCGGTGATGGCCCCGCCACAGGTCTGGGAGTAAGTCTGCCGTTTGGGAACCAACCCTGTGGAGCGCAGAGAGAGCCGCATCAACAAGCGCATGACGCGACGCGCTGTGTTGGAACATCTGGTGATGCTGCAGACGGAGCCCTGAGGAACACCTGTACATCCCGGGACCACGGGGTCCTGGCTCCTGTGTTCTCCTCGGTGCAGCCGGGTCATCCCCACCACATCATCGCCGGCCTGCTCAGGGGTCGGGTCCAGTCGGTCAGCGGTCCGGTGCGGTTTCTTGTGGGTCCGGTCCGCGATGTCGGCGGTCTGGAGGTGACCCGTGCTGAGCAGCAACCTCTTGGACCTCCTCACCTCCGGGCTGGTCAGCAGTTTGTAGGTGAGCTGGCCGTAGGTTTGGCCCATGTGGTACTTCAGCTGGGGGCAGTACCCAGCGTAACTGGAGGACGGCAGGGTCAGCGCTGTTCACAGGGAGCCGTGGCGCCCTTACAATATGGGCTCACAATGTGAAGCTCAGTGCCCGGGAAACTTTCACATACATGGACATGGTTGTGGTGTAGTGGTGGAGATATACACGATTACATTTAAAAAGATAACTATACATTGGATGAACAGATAGAGTCCACCTGCTCACCACTACACTGTTGTTTTGCAGAGACCCCATCATCACGCAGCCCAGTACTTCAGTAGTTCTAATCACGGTTGTCATGACTCCCATCATGAAGCCCTCAGTTTCATTGTTGTTTTCACCGCAATCCGATCACATGCTCTAAGCTCTATTCTTACTACCTCTTCCTTGTGTGTTAAGAAACACCTGCTTACCGTATCGGTAACCCTGACTAGAGCGTCTTGTCGTTATAAGATACGCTTTTGTCAATATTCATCACACACCTTCCGCTTTTCTGCGGTTGGCATGTTGTCAGTCAAAGTATTTTCTTTGCTTTGTTTTAAACCTCATGTTGCCTCTGGAGATGATTTATTACCCTATCATTCATATCCTAATAGGAGCACGCTATAAAGTTATGCTGTTTCACCTGATTGACAACAGAGTTTTGGCCGATATTTAGCAGGGCATCATTCTTGCATTTAAAAAAAAAAAAAAAACGAAATATGAAAATGTGTTTTAAAGGAGTCAGAACAGGTGCACTTACCCGGGTATGTATTGTGGATCGGGTGTCACCAGTACTTTGCTGAATTTCGGGGGGTATTTGGGGCTCTCCATGTCGCTCAGACCGCAGCTCTCGGCGGGTTGTTGATTGGTTGCTAGAGGACGCGGAGGGGCGTGGCTGTGGAACACACCGGCCGCTCCACGCAGCCCCGGTCTCCTGGTTTAGGAGCGCATTATTAATGGCCAGTCGTTACTCAACCCTTTCGTTATTTTTTTGTAAATTTATTCATTTATTTATTTATTTTGGATTTCACGTTTTCTCACAATTGTTTGCTCCAACTCGTTTATAAATAGACTGATAACCATCCTAAACTAAACAAAAAACAAAAACAACAACATGTTAAAGTATCACTTATTAATTCAGAACTAGGTTTTATTGATTTGTTTTTTTAATTTAAAAAAGATGTGCCAGATGTAGCTCTAAAGCAGAACTCCATGTTGTAGTGTCTCCTAATACAGCTGTATTATAACTGTATAACTGTAAAAGATGTGTCAGATGTAGCAGAACTCCATGTTGTAGTGTCTCCTAATACAGCTGTATTACAACTGTATAACTGTAAAAGATGTGTCAGATGTAGCAGAGGCCACATGGGCTCAAAGGGCTCAGAGTGGACACGAGACAGGTCGTCAGCTCTCCATCGATGTGTGTCGTCATTCCTTGCTCCGGCTACATACTATCTCAGATCTATCTCAAAATGTCATGAATTGAATCTCAAATCGAGCCAGTGGGATGAGAAAATGAATGCGTAATGACATCTAGTGGTGATTATCATCGAGGCAACCTTTCTCGACATGGAGACGTGAACACAGCAGCCCGCAGCGCACCACTACTACTCATACTAACCCTGGCAATCATCGTTATCATCATAACCATAATGTAGGTTATGAATAATTACGTGTATTAGACGAGAGAAGAGAGATTGTTTAGGTTGCAGGATTAGCTGGAACTAGATTTGATGAACAGATCCACTACCAACGGGTTATTAAAGTGGATGTTCCAGTATACAGAACAAAGTAATTAGTCTTAATGATAGTAATAAGTCATTTAGGTGCTGTACAGTAGGCCTGCACACAGACCCGGCTCATTACGCAGCATCTGGAAGGGGGGGGGGGGCACGACGTTGCTCAAGGGTGCCAGCAGCGAAGTCATTGGGGGACGTTGGGAATTGAACCCAGAACCGGTTGGCTGAGAATCGATCCCCGCTGCAGCCGCTGCTGCCCCGTCATTCAGGCTGCATATCCACATTGCGAGCAAGCTGGTCGATGCCGGCTGTACCGGGGCTCATTATTCCACTTCAAGTATTCCAGGTAGTGAGCCCAGAAGTGAACTCACGTGGCATCAATGATCCCTAACCTTCGTGACTTATTATTCTTATTAGACTTATTATAAAACGAATATCTAATAATAATCCTAATAACTCATCATAACAATCTACACTGCCTTGAAAATAACTGGGCATCTTGTCCTGATAACGCGGTTTCGCTGCCGTGTTGCCTCAGGACATGAATGTGATGTTATCAGGACGCTGCAGACCCCCCCAGCCCCCGCCCCCTAACCTTCCTGCTTAGTGGAATGTAGCATGTGTGTGTGCGTGCGTGTGCATGTGTGTGTTATATATTGAGATCTGTTATGTCACGTAGTGGCCGAGAAGTTGCTGTATTTCGAGGTGGTTTTATACGCGATCATGTGTTCGTATCCACCCACACTCACACTGGTATGTCGTAGGCTATTGGGTTGCGGTTGGCCCGCCGTGTCACGACATGCCCGACATGTCAGTCAGGCAGTCGGACCGTGGTCTCCTTCCTCCCTGACTCACAGCGGGGCGTGGAGCCGCGGGGCGCACCTGAGTCATGTCGCCCTGCAGGTGACGGGGAGTCGGGGGCAGGTACCTACATGCAGGTGAATGTGTCGCTGGAGGTGACGGGTGCGAGAGGAGTGGCGGGGAGACTCAACAACAGTCTTTGGCGCTTCACCACCACTTTTCCCTTCGTGCTTTTCCGTTGCAACGAGTCGGCGAACCGGTGCGTGTTTTTTTGTTGGTGTAAATTGGACTTTGAACATGAATTTGTACCGGAGCTTTGGGACCCTCCTAGAGGCGTACGTGGCCGACGGGGGGATGTACTCCGCAGACGTGCTCACGTGGACCGAATATTCAAACGCGACGACACCTGCATCCACGCCGGACATCGGGATCAACCCGAGATCCGAATCAGACGACCCACTCAGTTCCCCGGCCGACTCGTCGCCGTCCTCGGCCGGAAACACAGAACCTCAGCCCATGTCGGTGCCTACAGACGGAGAGGAGAGGTGCCTGACCCCCAGCTCCACTTTGACCTCTGCTCTGCGCTCCTCTGCGGGCTCCTCAATGCGCTCCTCCGTCTCTTCCGCGTCGCTTTCCCTCCCGATGACGGATGCTTCCGCCGCCCCATTGGACCAGGACACGTCCGTGAGCCTGCAGCACAGAGTGGAGCGGGCCCTGCGGAAGATCAACCCGAGCTGGCGCACCACCAGGAGCGGCTCGAGTCCCAACTTGAACGCGCAGCGACGCGTGTCCAAGAAATCGTTGTCTCTGCCGAGGCGCATCACCGCCGCGCACACCGCGCGGTCAGAAAGCACACCCGCCCAGCTGTTGCTGCGTCAGGCCGGGCATCAGAGGACCGACCGACAGAGACGAGCCGTCTCCCTCTACCATGACAGGGGGCTCGTGGAGAAACCCATACAGGTGAGTTCAGGGGCGTGTGTGTGTGTGTGTGTGTGTGTGTGTGTGTGTGGGGGGGGGGGGTTGATTGGTTTCAGCCTTGGACTCGGACACAGGTCTGCAAAACACAGGTCCGTGTGCCTACACTGTTTTGTATTCAAAGGTCAAAGTTATATTCAGACAGTACATGACTTAGATTCAACTGTCCGCCTCTAAATGTGTATTTCTTTATAGTCGTTGGCCTGGATGAAAGTCAAAGAGCTGCAGACACACACACACACACACACACACACACACACACACACACACACACACACACACAGGCTGGCTTTCCAGTACCCAGTAAGGCTGGTAATTACCATCCCTGACAGCGAGTCTCACATGTATCAGATGAACCAGTCGGTCCAGCTTCACTGTCCCACAGCTATGTCTGGAATGGCTCCTCCACTAGTCAGTCATACGTGTGTGTGTGTCTGTGTGTGTGTGTGTGTGTCTGTGTGTGTGTGTGTGTGTGTGCGTGTGTGTGCGTGCGTGTGTGTGCGTGTGCGTGTGCGTGCGTGCGCGTGTGCGTGTGCGTGCGTGCGTGCGTGTGTGTGTGTGTGCGTGCGCGTGCGTGCGTGCGCGTGCGTGTGTGTGCGTGTGTGCGTGCTAGAGGGCGCTTGGCCACAGATCAGTCGGGCGCCATCGTGGCGTGCAGCCCCGGTTGCTCGCTGCGTGGCGCCCGGCTGATGAGTGACCTATTGGGCGGCCGGGGGGTCAACCTGGCCGGCTGGGGGTCAACCTGGGGGGCTGCGGGGTCAACCTGGCCGGCTGGGGGTCAACCTGGCCGGCTGGGGGTCAACCTGGCCGGCTGGGGGTCAACCTGGCCGGCTGGGGGTCAACCTGGGGCCACGCGCTCCGCACCACATGGCGTCCCGGTTGTTGTGGAAGCTTCTGCGTTGTCCTGGAAACAGGAATGATGTTGAAGTTATTAGCATTGAGTGGTTGTTGTTGTTGCAGCTAAAGGACGGCGAGCCCATTGGGTTTGGTCCTACCGGGCCTTGCCCTTTGTATTGTCTTCTGTACTGCACTGTTCTAGACGCCAGGTCTGAAGGATGTTCAGAGTTCAGGCGATGGCACACCTGTCTGTCTGTCTGTCTGTCTGTCACACAGCCCAGGTGAAGCCTGACAGTGGCCCTCCTAACCACGCTGTCTGGCCCACAGGTGGGGGCCCAAGCCCCCCGGGCCGCCCCTGGCCCCGGGCTGACTTACCTGGAGGAGGTGTGCCAGATGTGGGAGGAGATCGCCCAGCTGCACATCTACAACCGCCAGCTGCAGGCGGAGGTGCAGGCGCTGGAGGCTCACCGGGACACGCCGGTGAGCCGGGCCCACGGCGCCCCATGACCACCAGTGACACCAGAACCCAAAGTCACTTCAACACTCATTTGGATTTCCCTCCCAACAGCCCGGGGCGCGGCGGTGCAGCTGTGAGGCGGCGCCGGGGGGCCGGGGGGGCGGGGGGCACGGCGCCCAGCCCACGCACCTGGACCAGTTCCAGCACACGTATCGGTGGGACACGGAGGACGCGGAGGACCGGCTGCAGTGGCGCCGGTCGGACACAGAAGACCCGCTCAGGACGGGATCGCCGGCGGAAGCGGAAGCGCTCGCCGGGCATTTGAGTGAGTGGCCGGTTTGTCCTGCTGGGAGATCCATGAATAACCACAGTGATGACAGTGATGATGACGCTGCCTGCAGGGGGATTAGAAGCACACACTAGAGGGCAGCCTGGCAGCCCAGCGCCGCCAGAGGGACCAGCACACATGGACCAGAACCAGGTACAGTCTGGTGATCCAGTTCCCCGCAACGCGCCTGCTCTCTGTTGGCCTCCAGTCTCCCCTTTCATTGAAAACAATCAGATGGGATTATTACTGCGTATGATTGTTATTCATTTAATAAGCACATCCTGTTACCTGCAGTTTCATGAAAACAAAGCCTGATTTAGCTGGAAATAAATGACCACTTCAGGAGAAATCTGACGTCTCTTCTTTATAAAGTATGCTGTCCTCTCCCGAGCTCTGCAGCTAAACACCATCTAATGTGTGGGGTTCTGTACAGAACCATACCATCTAATGTGTCCTTCTGGGGTTCTGTACAGAACATCTAATGTGTCCTGCTGGGGTTCTGTACAGAACATCTAATGTGTCCTTCTGGGGTTCTGTACAGAACATCTAATGTGTCCTGCTGGGGTTGTGTACAGAACATCTAATGTGTGGGGTTCTGTACAGAACATCTAATGTGTGGGGTTCTGTACAGAACATCTAATGTGTCCTGATGGGGTTCTGTACAGAACATCTAATGTGTCCTGCTGGGGTTCTGTACAGAACATCTAATGTGTCCTGCTGGGGTTGTGTACAGAACATCTAATGTGTGGGGTTCTGTACAGAACATCTAATGTGTCCTGCTGGGGTTCTGTACAGAACATCTAATGTGTCCTTCTGGGGTTCTGTACAGAACCTCATCTAATGTGTCCTTCTGGGGTTCTGTACAGAACCACACCATCTAATGTGTCCTTCTGGGGTTCTGTACAGAACCATACCATCTAATGTGTCCTTCTGGGGTTCTGTACAGAACCATAGCACGTATGTGTGTGCATATGTGCGTGTTTGGAGGCTGGGCTGGCCACTAACCAGCTGAACCACTCCATTTGAAATGTCTTTTGGAAGCACGTCTAAAAGGATGTGAAAGGATGTGAACCAGCGTGTCCTGTCTCAGGGTGTGAAGGTGTCCAGAGGAGCTTCCTGGGGACTGAGGAGGAAAGCGTCTTCCAGGAAGGAAGTGACGAGTGTCGACTCAGACAGGTGAGAAACAAATACCTTGAGAGAGAGAGAGCGCTGATGTAACTACAATCTAGTGACAGCCGGTCGCCCCCCCCATACACACACACACACACACACACACACACACACACACACACACACACACTCCCTGCCGCTCCAACATGGCAGCGGTCCATGGTAACGCCGTGGTCCGTAGCTAAGGAGGCTCAGCCTCAGCATCTGTTCCGACCTGTCAGCCATGGAAGCGAGCGATGGGACTCATGGAAATGGACTGTGGAGACCATCTTCTATTTGTTGAGGGCTGAACTGAACTGTTCTCCTCATCCTTCTGTCCCTTCATCTCTCTATCTCACCTCGGTCCTCTTCGTGCCTCATCTCCATCTCCTCCCTCACCCCTCCATCAACTCCCTCTACCCTCTATCTCCTCCCTCACCCCTCCATCACCTCCCACTACCCTCTATCTCCTCCCTCATCCCCCCAACACCTCCCTCACCCCTCCATCACCTCCCTCACCCCTCCATCACCTCCCTCTACCCTCTATCTCCTCCCTCACCCCTCCATCACCTCCCTCTACCCTCTATCTCCTCCCTCACCCCTCCATCACCTCCCTCTACCCTCTATCTCCTCCCTCACCCCTCCATCACCTCCCTCTACCCTCTATCTCCTCCCTCACCCCTCCATCACCTCCCTCTACCCTCTATCTCCTCCCTCACCCCTCCATCACCTCCCTCTACTCTCTATCTCCTCCCTCATCCCCCCAACACCTCCCTCACCCCTCCATCACCTCCCTCACCTCCCTCTACCCTCTATCTCCTCCCTCACCCCTCCATCTCCTCCCTCACCCCTCTATCTCCTCCCTCACCCCTCCCTCTCCTCCCGCACCCCTCTATCTCCTCCCTCACCCCTCCCTCTCCTCCCTCACCCCTCTACCTCCTCCCTCTCCTCCCTCACCCCTCCCTCTCCTCCCTCACCCCTCCCTCTCCTCCCGCACCCCTCTATCTCCTCCCTCACCCCTCCCTCTCCTCCCTCACCCCTCTACCTCCTCCCTCTCCTCCCTCACCCCTCCCTCTCCTCCCTCACCCCTCCCTCTCCTCCCGCACCCCTCTATCTCCTCCCTCACCCCTCCCTCTCCTCCCTCACCCCTCTACCTCCTCCCTCTCCTCCCTCACCCCTCCCTCTCCTCCCTCACCCCTCCCTCTCCTCCCTCACCCCTCCCTCTCCTCCCTCACCCCTCCCTCTCCTCCCGCACCCCTCTATCTCCTCCCTCACCCCTCCCTCTCCTCCCTCACCCCTCTACCTCCTCCCTCTCCTCCCTCACCCCTCCCTCTCCTCCCTCACCCCTCCCTCTCCTCCCTCACCCCTCCCTCTCCTCCCTCACCCCTCCCTCTCCTCCCTCACCCCTCCGTCTCCTCCCTCACCCCTCCATCTCCTCCCTCACCCCTCTATCTCCTCCCTCACCCCTCCGTCTCCTCCCTCACCCCTCCATCTCCTCCCTCACCCCTCCGTCTCCTCCCTCACCCCTCCATCTCCTCCCTCACCCCTCCGTCTCCTCCCTCACCCCTCCATCTCCTCCCTCACCCCTCTATCTCCTCCCTCACCCCTCCGTCTCCTCCCTCACCCCTCCATCTCCTCCCTCACCCCTCCCTCTCCTCCCTCACCCCTCCCTCTCCTCCCTCACCCCTCCATCTCTCTGACCCCAGCAGGCACCAGAGCCGTCCCTCTGAGGCCTGGAGGAGGAGCAGCCATCGACTCAGCCTGCTGCTCCACGGCACCAGGAGGACCCGGCAACCTGAATGATTCATGATGCTCTCTCCTCCTCCTCCTCCTCCTCCTCCTCCTCCGCCTCCCTCTCCTCCTCCATTCCATCCTCTTTCCCCTCCTCCCTGCCGCTCCTGTAGAAGATGTTAGCCTTCAACAGCCTCTATGTTCAATGTTCTAGAACAAATTGCATTTCTTTCCAAGTGATGGAGAGAGAGAGAGAGAGAGAGAGAGAGAGAGAGAGAGAGAGAGAGAGAGAGAGAGAGAGAGAGAGAGAGAGAGAGAGAGAGAGAGAGAGAGAGAGAGAGAGGGATGGTACTACTGCTGCTGCTGTGGTACCATCTCTCCACCACGTGTGACCTTGATTTCACTGCCCTATTTTTTTTTTTAAACCACTGGTTGTTATTTATGTTCTTGAAAACAGTTTAACGTTTTTGCCGAAAACGTCGCCATCTTATCGTGTGTGCATGTGTGTGTAATGTTTTGTCAATGTGTGTGTTGTGTTTATCAATGTGTCGCGTGTGTTTGTAAGGTTTGTACTAATATATGTTGTAATAATGATGTGTTGTATGGGTGTATATCATGTTTATAAAGTGCATGTCCCTCCCACTGAACACGTCTGTATTTGTCTTCCACTCCTGTGTTGAGTAAACATGTGAAAACACCTCGTCTCTTTATTTAACAGGAGACCAAAATAGTACATTACATTCATAAAATACCCCTCTGTACGTTTGATGTGTCTTTAAAGGGATATTCCGCCATTTTTGGAAATAAGCTCATTTTCCACCTTCCCTCGAGCAAAACAATCGATCTTTACCCTTTTCCCGTTCATCCAGCCGTTCTGTGAGTCTGGGGGTACAACTTTTAGCTGTAGCTTAGCATAGATCATTGAATCGGATTAGACCATTAGCATCTCGCCCGCTTAAAAGTGACTACGATTTCCTGAATTTTTCCATTTAAAACTTGTCTCTTCTCAAGTTTGAAAGTGCAATAAGACCAACGGAAAATGAAACGTGGCGATTTTCTAGGCTGATTTTACCCGGAACTATATTCTCTTTCTGGCGTAATAATCAAGGAAAGTTGCAAAGGTACCATGGGCGTAGTGATATGACGCGCCTCAAAGTATAGTCCCGGTTATCACGTTGGTTGTATTACCGGAAGAAGCCTACAGGGACTATTGAGGCGCTGCGTCATATCACTACGCCCATGGTACCTTTGCAACTTTCCTTGATTATTACGCCAGAAAGAGAATATAGTTCCGGGTAAAATCAGCCTAGAAAATCGCCACGTTTCATTTTCCGTTGGTCTTATTGCACTTTCAAACTTGAGAAGAGACAAGTTTTAAATGGAAAAATTCAGGAAATCGTAGTCACTTTTAAGCGGGCGAGATGCTAATGGTCTAATCCGATTCAATGATCTATGCTAAGCTACAGCTAAAAGTTGTACCCCCAGACTCACAGAACGGCTGGATGAACGGGAAAAGGGTAAAGATCGATTGTTTTGCTCGAGGGAAGGTGGAAAATGAGCTTATTTCCAAAAATGGCGGAATATCCCTTTAATGAGGGATAGTCTCCTCAAATCTCTCTCTCTCTCTCTCTCTCTCTCTCTCTCTCTCTCTCTCTCTCTATATATATATATATATATAGAGAGATATATATATATATATATAATCCATCCCGATGTCAACAACACATTCCTGTGATGTGGTTATTGGGGAGCAGTAGTGTTTCCTGTTCAGAACCATCACTCACTGTTCAGAACCACCACTCACTGTTCAGAACCATCACTCACTGTTCAGAACCACCACTCCCTGTTCAGAACCACCACTCACTGTTCAGAACCATCACTCCACACCAGACAGCTGGACATCTTTTTGAGCTTTATTTGATTTGTCTCGTTTCATTCAGCAGGTTGAGGGAGCAGACTTCCTCTGGCGTTCCTGTGTCAAGAGGAACGACAAACACATCCCAACAAAGAGGGGAAATAGAGGATTCTAGTCCATACCTAAAATACATTTATTGGCTATAGTTCTCCCCATCTGTCTGCCTTGGTTTTTTGTCACGTGTCCCTCCATCATGTGTCCATCCATCATGTGTTCATCTATCATGTGTTCATCCATAATGTGTTCATCCATAATTGTGTGCATCAGCCATGTGTCCCTCCATCATGGGTTCATCCATTGTGTGTCCCTCCATCATGGGTTCATCCATTGTGTGTCCCTCCATCATGGGTTCATCCATTGTGTGTCCCTCCATCATGGGTTCATCCATTGTGTGTCCATCAGCCATGTATCCATCCATGATGCGTCCCTCCATCATGTGTTCATCCATCATGTGTCCATCCATCGCGTGACCCTCCATCATGTGTCCATCCATCATGTGTCCATCCATCATGTGTCCATCCATCATGTGTCCATCCATCATGTGTCCATCCATCATGTGTTCATCCATCATGTGTGCTATTCAATATATAGAGATACATCTGTGGGTGGGTTGGGGGAGGAGAGGGGGGTTCACGCATGTTGAGGACGTTGACAGGACGAAGCCCGAGTTGAAGGGAGGGGGTGGAGTCAAAGAGGTGGGCGGGACCTTAGCAGGGCATGGGGGGGAACATGGCCTGTGTCCTCCGGCAGCCCCCCACCTCACATGATGCCGCAGGTGGAGAGAGGGTTGGCCACCTGGCAGGTGCAGGCCGACTGGCAGTACTGCCGCACCGTCTGGTAGCAGCTGCGGTCGGCCTCCCCGCCCCACGCCACGGGGCCGTTGGGGTCGGCCGGCAGGCGGCTCAGGATGCTGGTGTTGATGGCCAGCGCAGCCAGGCCGTAGTCGGTGAAGAGCACCGTCTCACGGCGGCACGCCGGGCAGGAGATGAACTTGTACTTGGGACACGACTCGTAGAGGATCTGCAGACACTCCTCGCACACCGAGTGCAGGCAGGACAGTATCCGCGGTCGCTTGCCCGCAAAGTTGTAGGTGTGGCCGCAGGTGGGGCAGTCCAGAGGCTCGCAGGGCATCACGGGCCCCGAGGAGGCGGAGGAGCAGGCGGAGGAGGAGGCGGAGGACGAGGAGGAGGCGGAGGAGGACGAGGAGGAGGTGGACGAGGAGCGCAGTACGTACTGGTTGACGATGACGTCGTCCATCTTGTAGTGGAACTGGCGGTAGCAGATCTCGCCGGCGCTGGCCTTGCGCTGCGCCAGGAAGCTGGCCTCCCTGCGGAGCACCGGCGGCGGCGGCCCCACCGCCAGGTCGCTGCAGGCCTGGTTGACGATGATCTGCCCCTCGCCGCAGCCCCCGCCGTCCCACGCCACGCGGGGCGGCGGGGTGAAGCGTGGCCGCGTGACGGGGGTCCCCGGGGGGCACTCCCGGGGGAACTTCTCCGACGGGAGGATCTTCACCGTGTCCATGGGGATGCTGATGGCCTGGCGTCTCAGGCACGACATTCACCCTCCCTCCGGGGGGGAGGGCGTGGGGGAGGGGGGGGGAGGAGGAGGTGGGGTGTCGGTCGGAGGTCTCGAAGGACCGGACGGTGGGTGGGGGAGGACGGGGACCAGAGTGGACGGGCGGGCGGTGCGGGACTACGCCCTGCTGGGTTCAGGGCGGGGTCCGGGACGCGGGGCGGGGATCTGGCCGTCAGCCATTGGAGGGGAGGTGGGGCCGGATGCTTCTGTCCATGTTTGTGCCTGGTTGTGTCTGGGGGTCTTTGTCCTGTTGTCGTCCCTATTGACCTCGAGGGTCTTGGTGGTCTGGTTTCAGGGGGGCAGGACTAGTCAGGACCAAGAGCAGAGCACCTAAGCAGTTTCAGCACCTCTGTTGGCCCAGCGGGTTCCTGCAGCAGTGTGAACCACGTAGCGCTGGTTTAGCTTATCGGCTTGTTTTGTGCACCAAGTCCTGGCTGTGCTCCGTGGGGCGTCAGTCACACACAGACTGTTAGCAGACAGTCACACACAGACTGTTAGCAGACACAGTCACACACAGACTGTTAGCAGACACAGTCACACACAGACTGTTAGCAGACAGTCACACACAGACTGTTAGCAGACACAGTCACACACAGACTGTTAGCAGACAGTCACACACAGACTGTTAGCAGACACAGTCACACAAAGACTGTTAGCAGACAGTCACACAGACTGTTAGCAGACAGTCACACACAGACTGTTAGCAGACAGTCACACAGACTGTTAGCAGACAGTCACACACAGACACACAACATGATCTCTGCATAGAAACAAAGATAAATATTCCTCACGCCAGTGATAACACCAAATAATCGTAATATATAATAATTATCTTATTATGATATAGATCTTCACGTATACAGATATAGTGGACCCAAGGAGTCCTGGGTGGAATTTCCCACGTTGGCGAACTGAACAGAATAAGTAGAAGTTCTAGAAGGTCAGAGAAGTCCAGCACGCAGCAGCTCACTCGCCCTGCGGTTTGAGGTCCTCGCATGAACCAGGGAGAGGAACCTGCACTTCCTTCCTCGTTTCGGCCAAGGGTGTGGTGTCAGTGTGTGTGTCAGTGTGTGTGTGTGTGTGTGTCAGTGTGTGTCAGAGACAGGACAGGTCAGATGTTCTCACTGCAGTACAGGTCAGATGTTCTCACTGCGGTACAGGTCAGATGTTCTCACTGCAGTACAGGTCAGATGCTCTCACTGCAGTACAGGTCAGATGTTCTCACTGCAGTACAGGTCAGATGCTCTCACTGCAGTACAGGTCAGATGTTCTCACTGCAGTACAGGTCAGATGTTCTCACTGCGGTACAGGTCAGATGCTCTCACTGCAGTACAGGTCAGATGCTCTCACTGCAGTACAGGTCAGATGTTCTCACTGCGGTACAGGTCAGATGTTCTCACTGCAGTACAGGTCAGATGTTCTCACTGCAGTACAGGTCAGATGTTCTCACTGCGGTACAGGTCAGATGTTCTCACTGCAGTACAGGTCAGATGTTCTCACTGCGGTACAGGTCAGATGT
>JAXIVH010000192.1:37500-40000 GCA_036785325.1 Urophycis tenuis | reverse complement strand
AACCACACAACGGGCACACATGCAGGTACACATATAAACACACACACAAACATCAATAACATAAAAAATTTGCAATGCAGTGCCTTGCACAATGCTGATAAACTCCCACGGGCGGAAAGCTAGCAGTGAAATAAACACTGTACAGTGAAACAAACACAGTATACAGTTAAATAAACACTGTACCGTAAAACAAGCACACTGTACAGTGAAATAAACACAGTTTGCAGTGAAATAAACACTGTACAGTGAAATAAACACTGTGTGCAGTGAAATAAACTCTGTGTGCAGTGAAATTAACACTGTGCTGTGAAATAAACACTGTACAGTGAAACAAACACAGTATACCGTGAAATAAACACTGTACATTGAAATGAACACTGTACAGTGAAACAAACACAGTGTGCAGTGAAATAAACACTGTACAGTGAAATAAACACTGTGTTCAGTGTAATAAACACTGTGTTCAGTGTAATAAACACAGTGTGCAGTGAAATAAACACTGTACAGTGAAATAAACAATGTGTACAGTGAAATAAACAGTGTACATTGAAATGAACACTGTATAGTGAAACAAACACAGTGTGCAGTGAAATAAACACTGTACATTGAAATGAACACTGTACAGTGAAACAAACACAGCGTGCAGTGAAATAAACACTGTACAGTGAAATAAACAATGTGTACAGTGAAATAAACAGTGTACAGTTAAATAAACACTGTACAGTGAAATAAACACTGTGTTCAGTGTAATAAACACACTGTTCAGTGAAATAAACAGTGTACAGTGAAATAAACAATGTACAGTGAAATAAACACTGTGTACACGCCAACATGTGTGTGTCTCCAGCATCTCTTGTCCAGCACAGATTCCAACCAAGTAAACACAGAGCGAGCACCAGAGAAGAGGCAAGAACATTCCTGCCTGGTTCACATTCTTCCTCGACCCTTTGCCTCTATCTTCCTCCACCGCACTGAGGGTGACATGTTGCCATGGACACATTCCACCTGTGCAGAGGGGAGAGGGGAGTGCACGAGGAGGGAGAGAAAAGTGCACGTGAAGGGAGAGGAGAGTGCACGTGGAGGGAGAGGAGAGTGCATGTGAAGGGAGAGGAGAGTGCATGTGAAGTGAGAGGAGAGTGCATGAGAAGGGAGAGGGGAGTGCACGTGAAGGGAGAGGAGAGTGCACGTGAAGTGAGAGGAGAGTGCATGAGAAGGGAGAGGGGAGTGCATGAGAAGGGAGAGGGGAGTGCACGTGAAGGGAGAGGAGAGTGCACGTGAAGGGAGAGGGGAGTGCACGTGAAGGGAGAGGAGAGTGCATGAGAAGGGCATGGTGTTCAGAATGAGTCAGAGGTAGCATGCACACCAGCGTGTCCCTTTCAAAGAGCTGTGTTCCTGTATCTGCCCGTCTGCCTCTATTTCTGTTTGTCTGTCTGTATGTCTGTCTGTCTGTCCGTCTCTCTCTGTCCGTCTAGGCTATCTGTCCGCCAATCTGTCTACAGAGCTGTTAGATAACTGGTTCCTGCTCATGACTTGTGAGGTCTCATTGATTCTGAATGCTGCTGACTCTCATTCCACAGTAGATAGCCATCCAGGTGGCCAGACACAGACAGACAGACAGACAGACAGACAGACAGACAGACAGACAGACAGACAGGCAGGCAGACAAGCAGGCAGGTAGGTAGAGAGAAAGACCACCCCCCATACACACACACACACACACACACACACACACACACGTCGCATGCTGGACAGTAGGCAGTGCTGTGTTTCATTCTACCCTCATCCCTACCAGAGCTGTGTTGCTGCTGCTGCTGTGGACTTTATTACATAAAGTGGAATGACCTTCATGTGCCCAGAGATTAATCCTCGAGCTGAGCAAGGAGCGACGGCTCAGAGAGAGAGAGCCTGTCAGAGTGGATCCACTCAGCGGCCAGCAGACATCATCTGCATCTTCATCAATGTGCTCGCGTCATCACATTACACAAAGGCCTACATCCATTCAGATTACACATTAGTAGGTCCTCTTTTGCCACATATTGGGTGCCTATATTCAAATACCAGGTGTAATGTACTGGGTATGTACTGTGTTTATATTTCTACTGTAGATGTAGGGTTTTTATATATTGTTTTTTAAATATATTTCAATACTAGATCTTGTGTATGTTTCTGTGTATTATATGTTGTGTATAGTTTGTGTATATACTTCAGTACTGGATGTAGTGTGTAGTTTGTGTATATGCATCAATATTGTGTATTATTAAATGACATCCTTCCCAGGTAGAACCACGTCCTCCTGAGTCAAAGGAAGCTGCAGGATGGGCGTGCTGCTGCTACCAGAGCAGGGCAGTGTGGGCAGCAGCTTGTCATCACAGTCTGGGACTTCATTCATAACACAGCGCCGCCATTTTGCCTCGCAGTGCATGACAGCCGAGTGCTCTTTGTTCACACCCACACACCCATGTGTGTTTGTGTGTGTGTGTGTGTGTGTGTGTGTGTGTGT
>JAXIVH010000192.1:30000-32500 GCA_036785325.1 Urophycis tenuis | reverse complement strand
ATACTATACTACACTATACTGTATAACACTGTAAATTACTGTTCATGAGACAATTTGAATATGTTATGTCTTACATATGTTATACACTAAACCATCATTAACTACCCAAAGTGAGAGAAGAGACAGACAGAGAGAGAGAGAGAGAGAGAGAGAGAGAGAGAGAGAGAGAGAGAGAGAGAGAGAGAGAGAGAGAGAGAGAGACAGAGAGAGAGAGAGAGAGAGAGAGAGAGAGAGAGAGAGAGAGACAGAGACAGAGACAGAGACAGAGACAGAGACAGACAGACAGACAGACAGACAGACAGACAGACAGACAGACAGAGGTAGAGGTGCTTTTCCCAGTCCAGTCCCAGTCCAGTCCACTGACCCACTCATTAGAGGAGACAAACACACACGTGTGTGCGTGTACACACACCACACATACACACACACCACACACATACACACACACACACACACACACACTCCACACACGTACCGGCCGTGGCCTCAGCCGAAGAACCCGTGGAAGAAGACGCAGACGCACAGCAGGATGAGGGCGTTGGCGTTGGTCACGTTCCTCCACAGGGGCTCCTCCGTGGTGTCTGTCAGGTTCTTCTGCAGCTCCGCCTGCTCCTCCGCCGTCAGCTTGGGGGCCTTCTTGGTCTCCAGGCCGCAGAAGCACATCAAGGCCTTCTTGCACATGCCAGGCTCCTCGGGGTCTGTGAGGGGCAGAGCCCAGACGGCGGGGACAGGGTGAAGCAACGGGTTCGGATTGTTCTCCATGTGTGATGAAGCAGAGCGCCCGCTGGCGCCCACGCCATGCGAAGAACCCAAAAACAGAACCAGGCGCGAGACGCTCCTCACCTTCCACGTCCACAGAGTCTGAGTCGCCGCCGTCGGTCCAGTCATCGTCCTCCAGGTCCACGCGGTCCTCTGTGTGGTGTCTCAGACTCCAGCACAGCCGGTACAGCTGAGGGGACGGGGACGGGTCAGCATCCACAACATCAACAACAACAACATCCACAACAACAACATCAACATCAACAACAACAACATCAACAACAACAACATCCACAACAACAACAACAACATCCACAACAACAACAACAACATCCACAACAACAACAACAACATCAACAACAACAACATCCACAACAACAACAACAACATCAACAACAACAACATCCACAACAACAACAACAACATCCACAACAACAACAACAACATCCACAACAACAACAACAACATCCACAACAACAACAACAACATCAACAACAACAACATCCACAACAACAACAACAACATCCACAACAAAAACATCAACAACATCCACAACATAATCAACAACAACAACATCCACAAC
Organism: Urophycis tenuis; assembly: GCA_036785325.1. Classification (NCBI taxonomy): domain Eukaryota; kingdom Metazoa; phylum Chordata; class Actinopteri; order Gadiformes; family Phycidae; genus Urophycis; species Urophycis tenuis. The sequence goes on along the minus strand of JAXIVH010000192.1, from coordinate 31,158 downwards.
AAAAACATCAACAACATCCACAACAAAAACATCAACAACATCCACAACAACAACATCAACAACATCCACAACAACAACAACAACAACGCAGAGGGAATTGACGCACATGTTTGTCAGCGATGGGCCTGGTCACCAGGGAGACGCCCAGGATGATGATGCAGGAGATGCAGAAGAGGATGATGGAGAAGTAGAGGTAGTGCACGCCGCAGATGATGGTGGGACAGCTGCCGGGGTCGGCGCACGTGCCCGTCCCGTAGGCAAACTCAGCGATCATCCGGGAGAGCCCGATGGCCAGGCCCAGGGTCAGGCCGTAGAACGCACCCTGCAGAGGTTAGCATCGGCGTTCACAAGAGGCCTACATGGCCCACATGGCCCGCATGGCCTACATGGCCCACATGGCCCACATGGCCTACATGGCCCACATGGCCTACATGGCCTACATGGCCCACATGGCCTACCCTACATGGCCCACATGGCCTACCCTACATGGCCCACATGGCCTACATGGCCCACATGGCCTACCCTACATGGCCCACATGGCCTACCCTACATGGCCCACATGGCCTACATGGCCCACATGGCCCACGTGGCCTACATGGCCTACATGGCCTACCCTACATGGCCCACATGGCCCGCATGGCCTACATGGCCCGCATGGCCCGCATGGCCCGCATGGCCCGCATGGCCCACATGGCCCACATGGCCTACATGGCCCACATGGCCCACATGGCCTACATGGCCCGCATGGCCCACATGGCCCGCATGGCCCACATGGCCCACATGGCCTACATGGCCCGCATGGCCCGCATGGCCCACATGGCCGACATGGCCTACATGGCCCACATGGCCCACATGGCCTACATGGCCCACATGGCCTACCCTACATGGCCCACATGGCCTACATGGCCCACATGGCCCACATGGCCTACATGGCCTACATGGCCTACCCTACATGGCCCACATGGCCCGCATGGCCCGCATGGCCCGCATGGCCCGCATGGCCCACATGGCCTACCCTACATGGCCCACATGGCCCACATGGCCCACATGGCCCACATGGCCTACCCTACATGGCCCACATGGCCCACATGGCCCACATGGCCTACATGGCCCACATGGCCTATATGGCCTACATGGCCTACATGGCTCACATGGCCC
>JAXIVH010000192.1:5000-25000 GCA_036785325.1 Urophycis tenuis | reverse complement strand
AGGCAGATTTGAGGTAATCAGACTTTGCGTGATTAATATAAAGTCTAATTTGAGAGAGCAATTGATAATAGATTGCAATGTACCAAGATTGTTTAGTATTATATGACGTTATTAAGTTTGAGGCTCTAACCGTTGGATAGCAGAGGATGGTTCAACACACATGATAAAGAGGCTAATAGTGTGTGGAATCACACCAGGGTTCTGTGTCATTCATATACACACTATCATCACGTTCCTGCCTTGGAACCGGGCTGATGCATTTATTGGCCCTCTGTCTTATCAGAGTTTCCAGCCATGTTTTTCAATCTAGAAGCTTCACTTTCTACCACACTTGACTGACCTCAACCTGGACAAACTAAACTAAACTAAACTAAACTAAACTAAACTAAACTAAACTAAACTAAGAATCAATCATTCAGTTTGTCGGGCTGTAGGAGGATTCCGGTTGACATTTTGATGCTATCATGCTATTGCTATTGATGCTATTCAATGCTGTAGAGAGACAGTATAGTCTTGTGGTTATCTGAGCTGAAAGGTTGTGGGTTTGAATCCTAATGCCCATATCCTTGAGCAAGATGCCTGACCGCCTACTTGCTCGTTCATTACATCTGTATTCACTGCAAATCATTTTATACTTCGGCAATCTCATTTATTAACCATATGACCACATCCAGTCTACGAGTGAAAGGCAACAGGGTGAGTGACTACAAGTTTGTTTCTGCAAAGCATCATAACGTCCTTGCATCAATTGGTCTTGCAATACACCTGCTTCATTCTTGGACTATTTAGATTTTTCTCCCTGAGCATCAGGTCACCTGATCAGCTAACACTCTCTGCTAACAGCATGCTAACAGTGTTTACAGGGAGCTCAGCTGATCAGCCATCACTCTCTGCTAACAGCATGCTAACAGTGTTTACAGGGAGGTCAGCTGATCAGCCATCGCTCTCTGCTAACAGCATGCTAACAGTGTTTACAGGGAGCTCAGCTGATCAGCCATCGCTCTCTGCTAACAGCATGCTAACAGTGTTTACAGGGAGGTCAGCTGATCAGCCATCGCTCTCTGCTAACAGCATGCTAACAGTGTTTACAGGGAGGTCAGCTGATCAGCCATCGCTCTCTGCTAACAGCATGCTAACAGTGTTTACAGTCAGGTCACCTGATCCGTGCACCAGTACCAGGTGGCCTGGATGGTCAGTCCGAAGACCAGGCCCGGCCAGGGCAGGTCTCCCGTGATGGCGTTCCGAAAGATGTGGAAGGAGTCGGCTCGCGGCTCGTAGCAGGCCTGGCTGATGTTGCCGGTGATGTTGGGCACGGCCAGCATGTAGCGCTGCTGGAAGTTCTCGTAGCCCCCCACCTCGTTGAATGCTGGAGTGGGAGAGACCGTAGTGAACATTCGGACCACCCGAGAACACGCCGCGGGAATTGTCAGACAATGCCGAAAAAGGTTGGCGTCATTCCGACGGGGCGTCCCCGGTCAACGGTCCCAACAGTCCCAACGGTCCCCGGTCAACGGTCCCAACGGTCCCAATGGTCCCAACGGTCCCCGGTCAGCGGTCCAACGGTCCCCGGTCAACGGTCCAACGGTCCCAACGGTCCCAACGGTCCCCGGTCAACGGTCCCAACGGTCCCCGGTCAACGGTCCCAATGGTCCCAACGGTCCCCGGTCAATGGTCCAACGGTCCCCGGTCAACGGTCCAACGGTCCCAACGGTCCCCGGTCAACGGTCCCAACGGTCCCCGGTCAACGGTCCAAACGGTCCCAACGGTCCCCAGTCAACGGTCCCAATGGTCCCAACGGTCCCCGGTCAACGGTCCCAGCGGTCCCCGGTCAACGGTCCAAACGGTCCCAACGGTCCCCAGTCAACGGTCCCAATGGTCCCAACGGTCCCCAGTCAACGGTCCCAATGGTCCCAACGGTCCCCGGTCAACGGTCCAAACGGTCCCAAGTCAACGGTCCCAACGGTCCCCAGTCAACGGTCCCCAGTCAACGGTCCCAACGGTCCCAACGGTCCCCGGTCAACGGTCCAAACGGTCCCAACGGTCCCCAGTCAACGGTCCCAATGGTCCCAACGGTCCCAACGGTCCCCAGTCAACGGTCCCAATGGTCCCAACGGTCCCCGGTCAATGGTCCAAACGGTCCCAAGTCAACGGTCCCAACGGTCCCCAGTCAACGGTCCCAACGGTCCCAACGGTCCCCGGTCAACGGTCCAAACGGTCCCAACGGTCCCCAGTCAACGGTCCCAATGGTCCCAACGGTCCCAACGGTCCCGGGTCAACGGTCCCAACGGTCCCAACGGTCCCAACGGTCCCAATGGTCCCCAGTCAACGGTCCCAACGGTCCCCGGTCAACGGTCCCTGGTCAACGGTCCAACGGTCCCCGGTCAACGGTCCCCGGTCAACGGTCCCTGGTCAACGGTCCAACGGTCCCCGGTCAATGGTCCAAACGGTCCAACGGTCCCAACGGTCCAACGGTCCCAATGGTCCCCAGTCAACGGTCCCAACGGTCCCCGGTCAAAAATCTGAGCTGTTGGCCGTCACCAGGACCACACGGCGGGCCGAGCCGGCTCACAGGGAAAACCTACCAAAGCCCATGAGGATGAAGGACCCGACCACCATGATGATGGTCTGCAGGGTGTCCGTGTAGATAACTGCAGCCAGGCCACCTGGAAGTCATGGCAACGCGTCACATCACGGATCAACTGGCACATTGTTCAGGATCACAGGAAGAGAGCGGGGTGGTCATACTCTAATACGCAATGTCGTTGAAACAAACATTGCGTTTCCAGACTAGATACAAGTGTGACATTGGATCATATTGTGAAGCAAAGGTTGTGTATGCGTCCTTGAAATGGCCACTCAGTAACTACTACTACGGTTCAGTTACAGATATGTTGTTACAGCTGATCACAGGGGCATGGGCTTTAACCATAATGTGTAGATAACAAGAAGATGAGAGATAAATAAAGGACTAACCTGAGCCATATAAGTCCCAAAGACTTTAACCCTTTTAGCCATGGCGCCGTTTGTGGAAAAAAAAATTTGATAAGCCTTTCTGAAGTGGTTTTCCTTTGAAGTGTCTGCTATATAATGTGACTCTAGGGGTTAAAAAACAGGATGCAATGAGGCGATAGCGCCTTCTTATTGACAACAGAAAGAGAAGAAGCAGACCTGTGACTGTGTACAGGGCGGTGATCAGAAGCAGCAGCACCACGGCCACGTAGATGTTGAGTCCCAGGGCTTGGTTGATGAAGATGGCCCCCGAGAACATGTCTGCCTGGGAGGGGAAACGCCCCAAAACACACAACAGAAGCACCAGGTGTGAGGGCTCCATGGTTCTGGGAGAGGAACCGCCGCGGTGCACACGAGGTTGGCGGTACGAGTGCGGGACTCACCGAGATCTTGGTGAAGACGTAGAGGAAGAGCGACAGCACCGAGAGGTAGACGCGAATGCGCTGCCCCCCGAACCTCTTCTTCAAATACTCCGGCATGGTCACCACCTGAATGACGAGTGGGCGATATCAAGCAGGGTTCAAATGCTCGGTACCATTGTAGTTGTGCCGTCGGGATGAATGTATGTGTGTTTTATTTACCCCAGCTTTGATATAAATGGGAACGAAGAGCCATCCCAGAATGACCACCACCACGAGTGCCTGAAACAGTCAAATAAAAAACACATACCAAAGAGTTTAAATTAAAGGTGCTGTAGGTAGATTTAGCTTTTAGAGTTGAGCTTTTGTTTGAGTGTCATTTGTTACACTTCACACTGCTCACTGCTCATTCCTGATCATCAAGGCCTCTCTTCCCTGGAGCTTAGGGAGTGCATGCTTTTTTTGTCAATGACTTTGGTGTGCACCGTTATCATTTCAATGGTGGCAAAATGAGGGGATGTTTTTTCAGTTGTTTATTTTTCCCCCTCAACACCTTCAAATAGCACCTTCAGCACCTTCAAATAGCACCTTCAGCACCTTCACAGCCTCACGTCGTCATTCCTCTACCTCGGGCCCGGCGCACCACACTGTCAAATTTATCAGCTAGCATGAAAGATGGCGAATACCAGAGGTGTCAGAGGTTAGGACTACATTGGTGTAAGAGAGTGATAGTGTCACGATAAAACTCTCAGTGTTCCATAAAGATGGCCACTCACGTTCCATTCAAACCCGCCGATGGCGAGTCCTCCTGCTGCAGCTGTGCCAGCGATGCCAACAAAATGGCCGCTGCCAATGTTGCTTGCAAAAAGGGAAGCTCCGATCTGTGGAGAAGGTGTTTATTTATATTACAGCCCTGGTATCAACTACACCATTTATATTATCCATATTCACTTTCTTTCACTTTTTTGTGTGTGCATACAGTATATAATTTATTTGCAATAATAGCATTTGTCTCTTGAGCTCGATGTACAATTTAACTTGGCTTCGCGCCTTAAATAAACAAACATGAATGAGCATCGCCAGAGGTGTAAGTCTCTCCATTTCAGACACTTGACAAAGTGACAGGAGGAGAGGATCTTCTGACTCCCTTTATGTCCGCGGGTGAGACGACGTCACACCGCTGTGAAGCAGGAACATACCGGCCACCACACCATGCTGCGGCCAGCTAGGAAGAATCCACCCACTGTGGACCGGTTGGTTCGGACCATAGCCTGCAATCAGCATATAATACATCTGTATCTCAACAGGCGCTGATTTACGTCACAATAACTGCTGAGTATTCATCCTACATGTTGCTGGGCCTTTTTGTAGTAGTAAGACAGACACTGCATCAGTTTTGATGCATCCTACTTGTGTAGAATGTAAAATGTATTAATCAAACATCATTTTGATTACTTATTTAATTAATTAGTTTAGGAGCTCCGCCACTTTGTTCTGTAGTCCTACACTCCACAAGGATTAATAAAAGTATGGCTTCACCCCTAATTTCCCCATATCATGTAGGCTATTTTGTATTCATAGAAAATATAGACAATGCAACAAAAAAAAAAGAAAATGGGTTTTATGTTTTTTCTTGTATTTCTTTGTCTAGCAATAATAACCATTAGTGTGAGCATTACAGGAAGTAAAACCAGTACGGCTCCACAGCTGGTTACGGATTAACTCCTATTGAGTGAAGGATTTTCCAAGGATTCAACTGAACGGTGTGTGTGCTACCTTTGATAAGAGTCAAAGACTTACCCATACTCCCACCGCGAGAACAACCAAAAAGTACACCACGATAACCGAGATATCTGCTGCGTTGTTCACGACCACCGTGTTACTCCTCTCATGGGGACCGCTGCGCATCCACGAGAATTCAAAATAATCAGCACCCATTTTCACTGTGGAGCTCGACTGGTGCTGCCAACGGGTTGGAACGACAATCACCTGCTGCCCAGGTAGTCCCACTTATATAGACTGCCCCACCGTAATGTGTGTGTGTGTGTGTGTGTGTGTGTGTGTGTGTGTGTGTGTGTGTGTGTGTGTGTGTGTGTGTGTGTGTGTGTGTGCATAACTGAGAGAGAGAGAGAGAGAGAGAGAGAGAGAGAGAGAGAGAGAGAGAGAGAGAGAGAGAGAGAGAGAGAGATAGAGAGAGAGAGAGAGAGAGAGGAAGAAAGAAAGAAAGAAAGAAAGAAAGAAAGAAAGAAAGAAAGAAAGAAAGAAAGAAAGAAAGAAAGAAAAAGAAAGAAAGAAAAAGCTCTCAATACACAAAGGGTGATTGGGGAAAGAGGGAGTATAAAGAATCAGAGAGACAGTGATTTATCAGGATACACTTTGCACGGATTTTTCTTTCTTTTTGGTGTGTTTATAAATGTGAAGATGAAAGCTGTCGGTAAATATGTGTGTTAATTATCAACTAATAAGGAAGCAAATGTCAACTAATATATGTCTTCGTCACATCAGACAGGCATTCTCGTAAAAGCAATATTAAAGATTAACGCCACACGTTGACTCAATTCAGGTGCACATGTTTTTAATCTGTTTATTTTTTTATCAAATGGTAAAAAAACCAAATGAACACAAACTGCATTAAAAACCGTATAAACAAACTGTATACATCATCCAATTGGAGGATCTTTTTTACATTGCCAACCTAAACTGCACAAGTTTGAGGTCAATAGAGTTTTTAAAGCTTTGAGCTTTCCCACAGACAGACTGTAATACTCTTCTGGGGAGGACCCATAGACTGTATATAACTAAGGGAGGACCACACCAAGTCGATTCCTCATGTTTTTTCGTTGATCGCAGATTGCCTTCGTCAAAGGGGAAAATCATCCATATGCCCTTATTGAGTTGTGCTAAAAGACGTAACTTGTACTGTATTGTACACAACATGTTTGTCATCATTTGGTTGCCTTGTTTGAATACCGGGCTACCTTTAAATATAATAGTAGGCTAATCTTCATGAGTAGTCTAATATCAATAAATGATGAAAAAAGATGTTAAAATGCAATAACAATGTAGCTACAACTACAAAAGAAACTAAACCAAAACGCATTTCTTAAATGTCCGTTACTGGCCATGAAGTAGCAGCCAGCCGCCACTAGGGGACTCTGGACTATGTGGTGTGATCTTGGATGGGGGTTACTGAGGTGGGTGAAGGCTATCCGGGAGGTCAATTAACTGCCCAAAACAGATTGAAATGATGTACAAATGTGCCTTGTTAACCAGAACACTAGGGAATGTTTCAATCACTGGCCTTTTCATCGTTAACATATTTAGATGGGCAATAACAGGATGTTGAGCCATAGATCAGCTCTACAATCTGTGTAAGAACTTGATCCACCACCAGATGGAGTTCCTAATCTGATGCAACAAATACTCCAATACTTGGAACGACTCCCTCGGTCTATATGCACCCTATGTTAATACGTTTTGCATGGAAACAATCTAGTGCCAGTACCATTTATTAAATAGCTTACATGTATGTGCATAAACATACACCCTAAATAATGTTTATTATTTTAGAGAGCATCATCTTTGAAATATCATTTGATCATACCATTGGCACAAATGAACACATGGGACTGTCTAGATCACAGAGGAGAAACATGAGACCACACATTGAACAGTGTTTGGAGTTTATTTCATTTAAAAAAAAAAGTGACAAATTGTAAGCAACACCTTTTCCATTCTTTAAAGGGCAACAGTACAGGAACATGGAACGTTAGACCAGAGAACCCCACGCAATCTCCAACCCACATAGAAGGTACAGGCCATTCTCCAACACAAAGGTACAGGCGCTTCCAGAAGCAGAACACAAACTGCGTCACCACATTGCAGTTTTAAAAAGGTACAACTAAACATTCCTTTCATTTGGGTTACAGACGCGAACTCAGGACCGACGACATTCTGCAGGACGTCTGATGACAGCTTGACCTGAAAATCAACTTGTCTTGTTTGCGCAACACTAAGACTTTTTGTTTTCCCTCAACCCCTTGAGAACAGACGGGGAAGGCAAGTGACTCTAGAAGGGAAGACGCAGCGAAGACCCAGGGAATGTAGAATCAATAAGAGGCCTGTGAAAACCCAACACTGTGAAGCTTCCAAGCCACCGGCAACAGTGCCTTGATTTTCACACCCAGACCAAGAAATGATGCCTAATCCTGATTTCAGACCCCACCAGAAAATGGTAGACTTTTCGGTGAAAAGTTTTGCTGAAATTCCCATGCGGGCTAAATCTGGGCCACATATTTTAAGAACTCAGTTCGGTAAACACGCCCTACTTTTAACAATTACACGTACCACTTTTACAGTATGGATTACACAAGGCCAAATTCTGCACTTCCTTTGTCAATGCAGCCGCCGGGCTTACAGCAGCCTGGTGGAAACTAAGAGCAGCTTCTGCTAGTCCTGTCAGGCTGGGTCTCACACACACACACACACACACACACACACACACACACACACACACACACACACACACACACACACACACACACACACACACACACACACACACACACACACACACACACACACACACACACACACACACACACACACACACACACACACCACCCCCTTTGTTGCGTTCAATTATCGAAATAAAAACCTGAACAGTGACCCTTCCCCGATTTAAACATTTAAATGGCACACAAAAAAAACAAAAAACAATGGGGTGGAACATTGCTTAGAACTAAGAAGTGAAAATAAAGTTAGCGAGAGAGGGAAGGAATAGGTAAACCACTATTCTATCTAGAGAGCTACCTGGGGAGCAGTGAAGACTCAGTTGTTGGCCTCACCACCCTCATTGGCGTCCTGCTGGTCGCTGGTCCACAGGGTCAGGTTGTCCCGGAGGAGCTGCATGATGAGGGTGGAGTCCTTATAGGAGTCCTCGTTCAGATTGTCCAGCTGTCCGATGGCGTCGTCGAAGGCCTCCTTGGCCAGCTTGCAGGCCTGCTCCGGGGCGTTCTGGATCTCGTAGTGGAACACCGAGAAGTTGAGCGCCAGGCCCAGGCGGATGGGGTGGGTGGCCGGCATGTTCTTGCTGTTTTCGTAGGCGTCTTTGTAGGCGGCCTCGGAGGACTTCACGATGGCATCTCTCTGGTCGGTGGCCACCTCGGCCAGGTAGCGGAAGTAGTCGCCCTTCATCTTCAGGTAGAACACCTTGCTCTCCAGCTGGTCTTCGCCGCAGCTCTTGATGAGGTACTCGTCGAGCAGGGACAGCACCTCCTGGCACCGGGAATCCAGCTCCTTCTCGATGGTCTCCCGGTAGGACCGCACCAATTCCAGCTTCTTCTCGTTGCCGTCGGTGATGGCCCGCTGCTCGATGCTGGAGGTGACGCGCCAGGACGAGCGACGAGCACCCACAACGTTCTTGTAGGCCACCGACAGAAGGTTACGGTCGTCGTTGCTCAGAGGCAGATTCAGCATCGTCGCCTGAAATAACAATACCCCCCCCCAAAAAAAAGTTATAGAAAAAAGACACACCAGTTGAGGTAGACACCCACGGATACAGAGAGCCCACTAAGACATCAGATGTTTCTGGTCTGATAACGTAAGCGCCCTGTCTGGCCCTCAACGTGGAAAGCAGTCCTGTGTTCCCGACGACTACCGCGGACTACCGCTGGGTGTGATCCGCATGCCTGCGGCCTCTCCGCGCAGGGCGGCTCCACTCCGCCCTGCTCCGCCCGCCAGGGCGCGCATTGTTTGCTAGCAGCTAGCGTTAGCTTGCACAAAAACTGCACCTATATACTGTGGTGGACATTAAAGACATAATTCGCCACACTGTTTTTTTGACATTATCTCGTTCTGTGTTACATGGACACTCTCTATTTAATGCCTTGATTATGGATATAACGGCGCCTGGTTGAGTTAAGGTTTTTTATGTAAAATAAATAAATAAATAAATAAACGGCAGGCCGTTGCGTTGTCGACTTAAGAAACTTGCATCTCCTCTTCTATCGCAATTTCCACTCTATATATACATACATATATATACACATGATATATACACAGTATATATACATACTTTGTTTTTACATAATGGGTAACGTGTGAGTAGATTACGGTAACATTTCACTTTTACACCGATTATCCAGACGCGGGTTGCGTTAACGTGTCAGAACAACGACGCCTTTTGCTGCACCCGTATTGTTTGACGAGCTAGTTAGCCGTTAGCCATTAGCAGCTAGCAGCTAGCAATTTGCTGCATCGGCCTGCTGGCAGACAAAGCCCAGTGGTTGGACGATGCTAACGCTAGGACCCGACCGACATTGGGGCGCTACCCATTAAAACAGGTTAGGATGCTAGCATTAGAAGACACGGGGCGTCGCGTGGATGGGTTTCATTCAGCACACGAACAGAACCGCAGGCTGCGGGGTCGTGCAGGCCGGGCCACACCACCTCGCCCTGTTCACACCATCGAGGCGTTTCTCGGCGGATCGCACCTCTCTCATCAGCGCCGCCATGTCGTCGTAGCGCTCCGCCTGCTCGGCCAGACGGGCTTTCTGGCTCAGCTGGTCCCTCAACGCCGCCGCCGCCTCCGCCGTAGTCATGCTGCTGCTGCTGGTGGGCAGAAGATCTATTCTCCAAGCTGCTGGAGCCGGTGCTGCTGTGATGAAGGATGGGTCAGACCAATGGCTTCGGTTCGTTATCGCGTGGATTAATGACGCACGGCTGGGCCTTGTGGGACACCGTACTCTGCGTTATGCGGTTCTGGTTCGACGCCTTACCCGAGTTTCTGGGTCACTTCTCGACGACGTCGGGCGGTTAGTGCGGTTCGTGCGGCTTCCCAACCCCCTACCGATACGGGTTCTGCGGTACTGCGAAGGGTCCTGTCAAGTCGGTCCTACTGCTGAAGGGAGGCGTAGCGCGGAGAGGGCTGATGCTATTTCAGGGTGACGTCACTTTCTAAAAATAACCCCCTCGCTGCGGTCTCGCAGCTGCGCACTGCGATCTGCTGCATTTTTTGTTGCAGCATCCGGATGCGCCGGAGAAAGCGTGACCTCTTTAGCAACTAAATACCCCAAATACAATTGATGTCGATTAAATTATTGTTTCTCAGGCACAACATACTAAGGAACAAGATCGCGCTTTAACGTAAATCCATACCGTTGTATTGTATGTATGCGTGTATGTATGCATATAGGCCAAACTATGCCGAGCTCTGAGTACGTGCGTTTTCCCCCTACCGGACAAAGCATCAATAAGCATATTAAATCGTTATTTTAAACTCGACTGCAGCAACTTGTCGATTAAATTAACAGTCTGCTGCTTTTGTCGCGTATCCACAATCCTGACCGAGGTCCGTTGATTGGCCTGTTTTAATGTATTACTCCTCAAAACCAAGAGGGCCTTGGAAACGCTTGGTTTGTTAACAGCAGTCCAGTAAGACTGGATCATGCTATCAGGTTGTTCTTATGATTGGATCTTATGTTGCATGATTGTTAAAAAAGCCCTTTTGTAATGAGTTTACTTCTTTTTTTTTAACTGCTTATGGGGACATTAGACGTTAAGTCAGCTTGGTTGTATTTCTTCACATGTTTATGTGGTGCTAGCATTCCTGTCAATATAACTAGTCGGAATATTGTTAACCTGTTAAATCAGGGGTGTCAAACCAATTTTCACCCCAGGCCACATCAGCGTTATGGTTGCCCTCCAAGGGCCGGTTGTAACTGTAAGACTTTAAAATTAACTACTACTACATATTGTTCAGTAACTGTTTCTGCATTTTATTATTTATTTCAAGTGTACTAAATGTGCACACTTAAATATGAATAAATAATTAAAAAAAATATGGAAGCACATTTCTCTTTGTTATTATAACATAAATCCCTTTAATTTATCAGGTTAAGAACAGTACTCCATCAATCAAAGATCAAACTTTTCAAGTGAATAACAAAGACAAATATTATCAAGCATCAACTTTGTTCAAAACGGTTTTGCCACAGATGATGGGGCAGAACCATTGGACCACAAATGATTGTGATCTCTCTCGGGGGGCCCATGAAATGAGGTAGCAGGCCGGTTCCGACCCATGGGCCTTGAGTTTGACACGCGTGTTAAAACCCTTGCTGGGCCACAGTGCTTCAACCAATAGATTATAATTGTATTGGCAACAAGGCCATTAGAGAAGACTAGGCATCGCTTTCCAGCCACTTACCTCTGGTCCAGCACAGCGTTGCCAAGGCTTCCACACCCTGCTCCCTGTGGGCCGTTCACCTCCAGATGAGAGGAGGCCCTAACCACATCAACCAGTGCCTCAACCAGGCACAGAGGAGGAGCTCTGCTTCACCGAGTCATCCCTGCTCTTCCCCAGAATCAGCCCAAGGTGCAGAGGAAGCCCATTTAGGCCAAGACATATCCACAGTCGCCTACGGTCACGTCCCAAATCCTGTGACTCAAGGTGTAGGAATGTCGCTGAAATGCCCCTTCTTTATTTACATTTACATTGAGGGCATTAAGCAGATACTTTTATTCAAAGCGACTTACAAAGAGTACATCTGTCAGAAGTTCATTTATTTCTTCATGACTCACACCTCACCTCCACGCTGTTTGCTTTTGACTTCAGGTTTGGTGTTGATTTGCTTTTTCAGTTTTGATGAATGTCATCTGACTGTTTGCCAGCTTTGGCCCCGACTGCAGACCCCTGAGTGCGTCTGTCTGGTACAGAGAAGCCTCAGGATCCCTCCCATTCTTCTCCTGTAGGACAACATGCACACTGTTTTGAAACCACGTCCTCATTCTGATGGCGTCAGTGGCAGCAGCAAAGCGCCCTGACTGGGGTTAGAGTTGCAGTGATAGGACAAGGACAATGTCACCAGATGGCACACCGTTGACATGCCAACCCCGTGTCCTCACCCCTGACTCTCTCTGGACCTTGACCATGATATTCTGTTAATGAATATCACAGACCAGACAGGAGACAATGCACAGCCATGGCCAACACACCCTCTGCTTACATTTGACTTACATCTGCTTACATCTTACATCATACATCTGCTTACATCTTACATCATACATCTGCTTACACGCCCGGCTTGCTGTCCCAGCAGCCCCAGTACTCAGTACCCCCAGCACCCCATACCGCCCATTACAACCACCTGTCCATCACACCGGCGATAGACAGGCCAGATGGATATCAAAGACAACGAGGGCTGAAGGAATTATCCAGGAGCAGTCTCAATTCTATATATAAAATATAAGATATAATAAAATATTAATATTTAACAGCCTTTAAATCATACATTTAATACTTGCATATATATTAGAGCTTTTAAATATACCTACAGCAACTTGAATAACACTACCTATCCATCTACCTAGCACCTTTTAAAGGTTAATGTAAACTCTTCCCAGGCGGTTAATAATTATTATATTTGGTCACATATGCCTTGAATGCAACACAATGGACACAATGGGCCCAGACTTGAAGTCCCGGGTAGGGCTGGAAAAATACAAGCAGTCACGTCTACCACGGAGGTTTGCTATGTGCATTTTTGCTACAATTAGCAGACATGGCAGATGGAAGTCTTCGTCTTTTTAATGTGTCTCATTACCTACATTGTTGTTGCTTGACACATTCAATTATAGAAGTTGAAGGCTCCATTGAGTCCTCCTAACATAGGAGGTGGAGCAGGCGTGCACAGACAGGCAGCGAGACGGGGAGCTATTGAACTGCTCTCGTTTCAAATAGCTGTTGGAAACCTCTAAATGGGAGCAGTCAATATTGGCCTTAATGAGAATCAATTTGATTCCACGCAACCAGTACCTTATATGGATTATCTGTTGAAGTGCTAATAAAAGTGTCGGTGTGCGTATGTTTTCTGCATACATAATCATCCGAACAAATGCCCTCTGCGTGGTGTTTCTGAGGCGGTGGAATCACCGGGAGTACGACCTCCCCTTGTGGCCGTAGTGTAGTACTGCAGGCTGCGGCTGGGATATTCAAATACTAAAATCAAAGCAACAACCCAAGAGCATAATCACATACAAACAAATGTAATACATTAAATTTAGAAACATACCTTTGCCTCATAATTTAAAACCATAATAATCCTATATGCATGTTTTAGTATTGTTACAATGCATGTCTCACACTCAATAGTGAAAACCCCATTCAGACATTGACCAAAGGCTGGGCAAATCAGGGAGTCAATGCAAACATATAATAATACCAAATTATAATACACATACCCAGCTGTACAAAAACCCCACAAACTTTCGGTCACAAGTATTCCCATGTGTCAGGTTGGAGAGTCACTAGAGCCAGAGAGGGACAAAGATGATCAGGACATACCTCAGAGAAAACCCAAATATGTGACCCAAATCAGCAGTCTTTGTGATTGAATTGTAACTTATTTCGAAGATTGTTTAATATGAACATTTCTGTGGAATGCTAACAATGACATCTCTATTGTGTCATAAACATGCCTTGTAGATATGAATCAGTCAGTAACCTAGGTTAAAACTCCAACTCACATGTAAAAGCATCTGTTTTCACATGTGAGAAATGTGATGTAATGTGTATCAAGTTTAAGCAATATTTTGCCCATTTTACATACATAAATTACATATATTTGGCTTATAATCCACCGTCAAATGTAGAAGAAGGCCTTCATGCAAACAGAGAACTTCGGCATGTTGTGTCCCATTGTGTCAATTGATCCTGCAGTCAATGTCAATAACTGTTGTTAAAGGGTGTAGTGTGTGTGCTTCAGTGGCACCTAGCGGTGAACTGAATTACCCCCCTCCAATATGCATGTTGCCTATTATATAGTTGTTGTTTCTTTTTCTTTTTCATGGTAACCTTTTTATGGAACTTATCATACTGCGCAAATTGATGGCATTGTAACAGGAAGTATTTCACATGCCTGCGCCACTGAGCTGCGTTCTCATTGGTCACACCGCTCCGCTCCCGCAGCAGGGCGCTGGGGTTGGTAGTAAACCAGCTCCATGGCCCAGTCAGACTAACACAATGACACAACCGGGTTCAGCAGGTACTTTTGAATACGTAGAGGAACGCTACATTGCCGAACCATATCTAACCGGAACCAAGTACTAACGGCTGCGGCCTTGCAGTACCTTCGGGGGGGCGGGGCTTGACGTCCAGCCGGTCAAGCCCCGCCCACACGGAATCACCGTAAAAGTTAAGTCCACCCCTTGCCACCTTCCCTTTCGGCAAAATATCGGAATAGGAGTTGAAAGTGATGTCGGTGAGTGAAATTACGTTGCTACAATAAATGAAAAACTTTATTCACATCTCACGGCGCTTTTGTATATTATTGTATAACGTTTGTGTATTTTGGCAGTTTAATGGCCAGCATTCAGCATGCGTGATAACATTCTACACCACGGTAGCGTTAGCATTAGCGTTGTAGCTCTGTGTGTGTGTGTGTGTGTGTGTGTGTGTGTGTGTGTGTGTGTGTGTGTGTGTGTGTGTGTGTGTGTGTGTGTGTGTGTGTGTGTGTGTGTGTGTGTGTGTGTGTGTGTGTGTGTGTGTGTGTGTGTGTGTGTGTGTGTGCTTAACGTTATATCGAAAGTGACGAATGTGACAGTCTGATGAGATAGCAAAGTTAATAGAAAAAGTTATATTGTTGTAACGTTTGGGCATTTTGGCAGTTTAATGGTCAGCATTCAGTGATAAAATCCTACACTAAAATCCTAGTGTGTGTGTGTGTGTGCGTAACGTTATATCGAGAATGACAAACGTGACATAGTCTTATGAGATAGCAAAATAATAGAAAGTTGTATGACGTTGAAATGTTGAATGAATTAACATGAATGATGTAAAATAACTGCAAAGCAGATCATTAAGGGAACAAATAACCAAGACAGAGCCTGATGCCAAACCTGCTGCAGCTATGCTCAAGGATACCTGTTCTGTGCTTCTGCTTGCAATGCTCATACCCAATCCTGCTGCAACCATGCTCAATGATATGCTAACTATGTCAAATTGAATAACATGTTATGCTTTCCTTTCAGGAGTGACAGAGAAGTCCTCTGATGATTAATGTTATCTTCAACTGAATAAGAGGTCAACGTTCCAGATTAATGTTCTCTTGAGTTTAATAAATGAAAGAATTGTTGAAAAAAAGTCCCTGAGTTATTTCTCTGTAGCCATCTGTAGTAAGATGCCGCAGATAATTTATCAGTCTGAGGTAGCAAGTTGTCGTTTTTTCCAGTCTGCTGGCGAGGTATCGTCACACACAAAGATGCAAGGCAGCTGTAAATTACTTGGTGGTGGAGAGATGTACACTGAAGATGTGAGAGGCCGTTCAGAACAACCACCAGGATCATCCTGCACTGAAGGATGTAAAGATAATAATTGTACTTTTTTTTTGCAGGGGAATGGCTTGGTCTGCATTACATAGTTTGATCAAAAGAGTCTGTTGCTAAATAATAGAAACTTTTCTTTTGGTATAGATTTTCATTATTTGCTTTCTTTATTCAATCATTATGATATTCCATGGAAGGGGTTACACTTGTTTTGTACCACTGCCCTTGATTACCTGGACAAGTCCCAAAATACACTCCACACAAACATGCACATACAGTACCAAAGACTACCAAATGACACATCAATACATAGGACATGACGCAGTATGGGTGAGAAAATAGGTCAGGTATAATAATAAAAATAAGATGTCAAAAAGATGAAAGTACAAAAGATGGTGGTGTACTGGATGCCCTCTATAGAAATGTTATATTTTAGAGAGGGCTGGTCAGGAGGTAGACCTAAAACTGGCTGGCAAATGTGACTATTTGAGTAAATAAAATAGTCAGTATGAATACAACTAAACAGAGAGGTTAACAGATTGAGGTCGGCTAAAAAGTGGTTTTAAAAAAAGTTTCTCAGTCTAAAACTTTCTTTTAGACTAATGTAGAAATACATCATTGGAAGATATGTAAATTATATAATGCTTTCTTTGACTGATTGTTGTACAATGGTGAATGATGAAGCCTCACTTCTCCACTCCTTAAGATTGTATTATTCTTCTAACGGGTTTCTGTTAGTGACATAAACGATGACAAACCTGTTTATTAATAGCAAAAACACAATATGTCTATGCGAAATACTTTTTTTATGTTCACTTAATTTTTATTAAAAATTTAAATGAATCAAAAATATAAATACAAATAAAAAAATACAAATACAAATAGCAATCTTCAGTCAAATAGTCATATAGTAGACAATATAGGCTACATTGTTGCTATATAATGTGTCCTCACATCAATAATCATTTCAAGTAATTAAATATTTCCATTTAACTTGAAACGTTCGTTTAGTAAACGTTTATGTAGTAGCTACTAGGGAAGAACAACATGAAATCCGACATCCAGGCAAATCCAGGCGCTGCTTCGACCGAGTTTCTGAAATCCCGACTGTCCCTGAACAAACCACGATAACGTAGCAGGGCTTGGCGTGTGACGTCGTGACATGGGCGGGGCTTGACCGGCTGGACATCAAGCCCCGCCTTGCAGACAGGTCGCAGCCGTTACCCACTCACCGGAACACGAGTTGCTGCAAAGTAGAGTTGTGACGTTCACGAACGATCAGAATCTTTTGACCGGCTCATCAACATGAACGATGGGAACCGAGTCGCGTTTGGTTGGGAGCCGTTCATTTTTTTCTCTCTCCCTGAGTTCACAGTAATGGTTCACGCAGATGCTCACACAAGCTCCTCCTTGCTCCTCCACTGAGTGAGACGGAGAGAGCATGGGGAGGAGCACCTATTTCATATGCATTGCATATGAAATAAGCGCAACAACTCATGCAATATTTGCACGTCCACGCTCCCTTCACGTGTGTGCCTCAGTAAAAAAAAAGAGTGCGTCGGAATCGGCAGACTGAGAGAGCATGGGGAGGAGCGCTTATTTCATATGCAAATGTTGCATGAGGTGTACATTAAAAGCTTTTGCATGGAACTTCATTGTAGCCTGCATTGTTTTATTATTGTGTATTTCTAAGTGTTTAGGTGTTGCATGAATAACATAAGTCAAAGTAGGTTTACACACATAGGTTTAGACACATAGACACTTTATACAAAGGGTAAATAGTGATCTCACTGTCAACTCAGAGGGATATGGCAGTGGAATATTTACAATGAATCCTTATCAGACTTTAAAATCTGATATGAAAATAAAAAATCTGAATAATTCAAACTCAAATATTGGTTGGAAATCTGAATTTGAAATTATTCTGATCCAAATCTCAGCCCATCATTCCTCCCTGTGATTATTTCCAGGATAAAATGAATGAACCCTAGGCTGGCTTCATAAAAGTGAATAAATATATATTTTTTTTAAAAAGAGCCAAATGAGCCAGTCTTTTGAATGGCTCTTTGAAATGAATGGATCCCAAAGATCCGACTCCCTCTAAAGAGCCATAAATCCCATCTATACTGCAAAGTGACGGGGTGTGACCGTGTTGTTTGCCCAATGAGAGCGGAGCTTACTGGCACAGGTGTATCAGATTCCTCCTCAAACAGCCCGATAAACTGTTATCACAGTCAATTTTAAGACAAATGTGCTAAATACTGCTCAAAATAGTATATTGGATGTTGCATTTATTCAAATAGTTTAATAGTATATTATATTAGTGTAATAGTATATAGTATTTAAATAGACACTGGCCGCAATTACGTGCATATGTCCTCATGGGGAAAGTAGAGACTTTTTAAATCACGCGTTGAAAACAGCCACCAGATGGCGTGCGTGCGTCGAATGGAAGTCGTTCTCTTCATCACGCGTCCATTGCTTTGGTTTGTTCACGGATGCTCATCGAACGTCCACCCTTCGTCGTTCCCTGATTATTTGCTACGTCGGGATTAATTGCATCTTTTCATGTTGTTATAAAACATCCGTCATGGGATGCATCAGGTCATAATGGTACATCCCTCGTGATCGATACTTCTTCTACAGTCATGACATTGTGGTTTGGGCTCAATGTTTAATGCTGCCTCATTGTGGGCGGGACAAAAATCGCATGTATAAGACAGCGAAGTCTTATACATGCGATTTTTATGATTTTAAATCATTATTAATCATAAGTATACCAAAGACTACGTTTCTGGAAATCGTGAATTTTGGAGCTATAATATTCTTTTTTTCTCACCCTCTCATCTGTCATTAGTTCTAGTTAGTTATTTAGTTTATCATTATGGGCAGGGATATTGCTTTGAAAAGTATAAGCCTATGTGATGAAAATGAAAAACAACATTTAATATTCCTATGCCTCTTTGTAACTTGGCACTTAGTCAGAGATGTTTGTTACTAATAATGGTTAACCTAGCAATTGAAATGCTTGAAACTTGTTCTGGTGACTTTCTTACTGTATTAGCAGCAATGAAATGTTTCAGCTTTTTATGACAAATGTACTCTTTGTAAGTCGCTTTGGAAAAAAAGCATCTGCTAAATGCCCTAAATGTAAATGTAATGCCTGAATATATTGCCTAAGAATTGAATAAGAAAAATAACTCAAAAGCAAAGTGTGTTTCAATACAGTGATAAATGTCTTGGGTTTGGTGTGCCATTAGAGTCTAAGGCCCAATCTCAATTCTCTATCTTACCCCTTCCCCTTCCCCCTTCCCCTTAGTTTAGCGCGTGCACGTGAGACAAAGGGCTATCTCAATTCTCATTTCGATCGAGGGGTAGGGATAAGGGCAAGGGGTAGATACCCCTTAAAACCAAGTAAGATCAGGAGCTTACTTGAAACCAAGCGGTAAAGGCACTCTGTTTCAAGGGCCAAGACGTAGGGGAAGGGGAAGGGGAAGGGGTAAAATAGAGAATTGAGATTGGGCCTAAGATTGGGAAGCTGTCACATGACTTCTTAAAGGTGCCTACTTATCAGCAGTCAGTCTGTGTCAGAGCAACACATGCAAACCAGACTAATGCTGGCTTGCCTTTCAAGATTCAAGATTCAAGATTCAAGATTCAAGAGACTTTATTCATCCCGAGGGAAATTATTTTGCAACAGATCAAAACAAAGGGGGAAAAGAAATGTACACAAATAAAATAAAATATACCTAAAATAAAATAAAATATACCCTAATATAAAAAATATACCTAATATAACCAATTAACAACAATATAACAATAAACTAGAGTAACTTATAAACCAACTAACTAACTACCAACTAAATAAATAAAAACCAACTAGCCTAACATTTCGTTATATTAGCTTATACTTAGTTACTCAACTTAAGTGTAAGCTAATATACCCGTACAAACTATAATAGAAACTAACTAACTTTCCACATGTTGGCTGCAATTAAAGCAATTTGTGTTCATTCTTGAATGCATGACTATTCCCTAAACATTTTGCAGATTTGAGAGATTGCACGTGAACAATAGGAACCACATTCAGCCACTATGGTAGTTTATGAAGTGGTTTTTCTCTCTCTCTCCACACCAACCTCTGCCACATGACGGTCACAAGACAAGACGATAGCAGATGGCAGGCTGGTCTCTGCAGGGACGTTTATTTATGTTCACTGCTCAGGGTTACTTCCCTTCTTCTCGACACCAAGAGAATGAGAAACAATGCTTCCTCTTCTCCTCAGTCACCACGCCCACGAGTCCTCG